>VZDJ01006585.1:11615745-11754398 GCA_008694505.1 Cyanoderma ruficeps | reverse complement strand
AAATGCACATTATTTAAACATAAGGGAAAAAAAAAAAAAAGGCATTCAAGCCTAAACCAGGGAAAGTCAAACTGAAGAGACTTGACAGTTTTGTTTGCTGAGTGACACATTCAGCCCCTCATTATTCACACACAATGGAAGTGAACATTTCAGCAGTTGGAAATCACTTTGGCATCATCAATCAGTCATAGTATTTGATGACGTGAATGTTCCTGATCCTCTAGTGTACTAAAAGGGGACCTTTACTATTCTGGAATAGGTTTATTACATTTAGAAGTTTTCAGTCTTACCTGTTCTACCATGAGACAAGAAAGCATCCTGCAGCATGATATTAACATGGTCATGTTAAAATTAATCTAACAAGAACTTATGTGGCAATCTTACTTTTTTGTTTGTTTGTTTTTTGTTTTTGGGGGGTTTGTTTGTTTGGTTGGTTTGTTTTTTTTTTTTTTTAATCCCTTTAGGTCTACTCCTGCTGCAATTTTAAAGAATAAATGCTTTGCAGATATTCTCCCTGAGACAGGACACATGGGAATGGCTGTAGATGGTTTAAAGCACTTAAGAGCGGTCAGATAGGGAATTTTCAGTGAGTCTTTAAAATTTTCTCAAATGTCTGAAGCAGAATAAGGTCTTACCATTTCATGTGAAATTTGCAGGCTGCGTATGAGCCGAAGAATGGAAATGTTGAGAACCAGGAGAATATAGTTCTGGATATACTTTTGTCTTCAGGTGGGACAAAAGTGTTGAACATGATGGTAAATACTATCTACTACTACTCATATTTACTATTAGTCACAGGGAGTAGAAGCTATCTGGCTGCAGTAGACTGAGATTTACAATGCTGAAAATGTATTAAACCTGCATTAAGGAACTTAAAGGAAGACTAGAGCTGCAGGAGAGATTTGGCTTTGCTGTGTGTATATAGCAAGGAAACAATGTGAAAGAATGTATCTGGGAGTTAGGTTAAATCTTTCAATTTACAATATATATTCTTCAGGATGAATTTATCAATGCTTTTATTGGATATAAGTAAAAGGATATAGAGCATCAGATGCTCTTGTAAAGTAATCTGCTATATGTTTTGCAACCAGACAACTTAGAAGAAAAATTTACTTCTTCTAATAGAGATTGTCAGTGATGGCAAGGTTGCTAGTGTACCATAAGCACTGGCAGACATTTTGCTAAACCAGTGATAACTAAATGTTATGGCAAAGATATCTGAGTTATTTGTGAGATTTCAATAGATTAAAGTACAGCTGCAGCATTTTATAAGGAATAGAAAATGTAAGATTTTTAGAGAGACTATAAATGTAGTCCAAGATGTGAAAAATACCTTTAAGTCAGCAATATCTAAATAGCATAAGGCTATTGCCAGCAGACAGAGCTTTTTTAGTTATTTTTTAAACTTTGTTGTTTGAATCCCATGAACTGCTTGCTGTTGCTTGGTTGACTATGTCAGGTGCTAACTTGCTGTAGGCAGCATAGCAAGTGAAACCAGTGAAAATGCTGTTTCAGCCTTGGACATCTGAAATCCAGGCTATTCGCATCATCACACAGGTAATTCTGAGCCTAGATAATAGTAACTTATCACAGTCCCGCATAACACGAGGATGAAATCAGTCTCCCCAAGCTAAACCTGGAAGAGCTGACAACATATGCTAGAGAATGCAGCAGGGCTGTAGCTTTCATAATTCTATTAATTCCATTAAAATAGTGTTTTGACTAGCATGCAATTACAGGCAAACAAAGCAAAAACACCACCCAAAAACAAAATACCAAGCAACTAATAACTATTGCAGTTTATGACTTTGTATTTCAGAAAACATACTGTATTAATCCTTCCATTGGTGTCATATTTGCAATCCTTTTACCATCCTCCAGACAATGTATAATCTTTCCACTAAATCTTAGAAGTGAATGGGAGGCAGGAGTCCTATCAGCCTTGCAATAACTGAAAGTAACCTACCTAAATAAGGTCATTGATTCCATTGTTTATTTGGAGGATGTGTAGCAGGAGAAGACTTTTTGCATGTCCTCTGTTCTTCTTAAACCTTGCATGTCTCTTTATTAGGCTGTGTGTCATTTCTGATGAAACTCTCTTGCCTTTATCTGTTGATCAAATTGCAGGTTTGTGCAAATAGGTAAAATTTAGCTAATGCTGAAACCTGGTGCGAAGAGCATGCTTTGGAGTCAGCCTAATTCTTGCAGTAGAACTTGATGCGAAAATTACTTAGCAGTCCAAATAAAAGCCAAGATTTTTAAGGGATAAGTAACTATCCAGTATGTACCACAGTACATGCATAAATGTTGCTCTCTGACTCAAACACATTAATTTCAATAGCCAATTTTCCTCCATGATAAAATTACATTTTTTCTGTCTTAATCTGTTTATCCACCTTAAGCTCTAGATAGTATTATTAATTGTGATTTTGTATACACAAATGTATCAAGTAACTTCTAACTTGAAATTTTTTACTTTTAGAAAGGAAATTTTTGAAGATAAGATGAAAAAACCTATGAAAATGTACAACACAAACCTTCCATTTTGTTTTGTGCAGTAATTTATTCCTGATAATGCAATGTTGAGGACAGCTGTTATGGCCAGATTTTTGCAAAGAAAATGAAATATACCCAATCAGTTTTTTGGGTTTTGCCATGTTTAGTGAGAGGCAGCTTAGTGGTTTAGCTTGAGTCTGGAAATTAAGAGGAACCCATCTAGACCATAGTATTGGGACCAAAACTTTTGCTCAGTATTTTTGAGAAGGACTGAAATGATTGTAACCCTTTTCCAGGTACACCTACAGGGTGTTCATCCAATACTCATTCCCACAGCAGTTACTTTCCAAAATATTTTTTTTTATGTAACAGATTGTTCACTTTGCTTTTAGAGTCCTTTGCATTTCTTTTGTCTTAGTTTGATAGAGTAACTTTACAACATAATTCTGAAAAAGAAATAAAATAAACCAAACTGTACGTAAAATTACTATTACAGTAGATATTGAACATACTATATTTGGAATTATCAGTGCATAAATAATCATCTTCAGAAGATTTTCTTGTCATGAGCTACAACTCAGTGAAGTGAACCTCAGCTCTTTGAAGTGTTAAGATCTGCTGATCACATTAAAAAAAAAAAAAACAACCTTCCTCTTATTGATTTTATTTTTCTTGGAAAAAATAGTGATAAAAATGGATCCTAGAATAAATTTAATTTGTAAGTTTTTCTCTCAACTGCATAAAAGCATTATTTTTTAATTGTTAAAAAGTTGGTGGCCTTATTAATTTTACTGAAAGAGAACACTGTTCTATAAAGTTGCAGTTAAGTCTCTGGCATAACTGTATCTTTAGAGTGGTAAAAGGACAGCTAGATGAATCCTAAATGAGAGAACATTTCTTTCTTTGTGTGTTGATACAGAGGACTCATTAAGTCTCATATTGGGCTTGCAGGCACTGTAGAAGGACAGACATTTCAGAGATCTCCAACCTCGTAGGAACTCTGGAGGTTAATGAGCCATCCCATAGTTATTATTTTGTGTTTTATCAGGGGTTTGCTCTGGGCTTTTATTTGATTTTCAGATTGTAGTGTAATCTATGTGCGAGTGCTGGATGACATCAACTTCAGAAATGTTTGGTATAGCCCATCAGTACTGAAAAACTGATGGGCTACACCAGAATCTTTTAATGCTCTTTGAGACTTTTGTGATTCTTCAAGTATCCTAACATCATTTAACATTTCAGACAAGAATCATCAGGGCTTTGTGAAATTCCTCAGAGACCCTAGAACACTTTGGCCAGGGTGAAGTCTGTAGCACTAGGATCTGCCAGGTGTATTGGGACCTCCAAATATTCTAGTTTCTAGTTATAGAATAAATAATGTTTCACCTCCTTCAGAATCTTCAGGCTAACTTAGGTCCCATGCTTGTCCTAGAAGTGTCCTGTTTGAGGTGTTTCGATGTCAGGATGAAGGGCAACCAGTTAGTATGGGGAGGAGGGTGTAAATGCCTCCACTTCATTTCCCTTGTCTTTGGCAGCCTGGAGAGGCCAGTGGGGGAGCACTGCCTCAAAACTAGAGAAGCAAATGGAAAATAAGAAGAAGCGGGGGGAAAGGGCTCAAAAAACTGTATCATGATATTGCTGAAGGATTAGAATTGAATAATTTTTATGTCATTTGGGATCTTTCATTGTAGCTACTCTCACGTTTGTATCTCCAAGACAAAGTTGTTAAAAAAAACCCCAAAAAAACAGCAAACAAACCAAAACCAAGATGCTTCTTTGTCGTGGGGCGAAGCTGGGCGTGTCCCAATTTAGGAACACTCGAGAGAGGCTCAGGACTCGGCTGTTGTAGGTAATTTTATTTTGGCTCCAGTATTTATAGATATGTACAGAGGTCAAGGGATTGGCTACACAGGTCTCCACCCCTTCAACCTGGATGGTGGACATCATATCAATCATTTCTTCTCTCACAGGAGAAGTATGTAAACATTCCAAGAATAGACATTATTTACATCAAGGCTGCGTGTGAAAGTTCTACAGAAAGACAAAAGACAGAAAAACTCAGGGCAGCACTTCTTTTTCTACCAAATCTTCTGAGGCCATCATGATATTGTTCCAACTTAAGCTTCCATTGTTCTAACTAAAGATTCCATTAAGGAAGTATATAAGAAGATATTTAAACATCTGGCAAATGTGAAACCAGCTTCTCTAAAGGAAACTAAGAGCACCACTACAGTCATTGATGTTGCTCCTTTAATGTAGTTTGTTTTATCCAGCATTTTCATGTAGACTCATAAAGCACAGCAGTAACATCACCATTAGAAATGATGATTTATCTTGTACATGTTAAGTGTTTGAAGTAGCAGGTCTGTGTCTGGGAAAAGGAATCCCATTCTTTAGACATAACACTTAGAAGTCAGTAGCAAATTTTCCATCTCCTTCTTTGAGTTTTTGATCAGAAACTCAGGGTTGATTCTCTTCAAGTAGAAGCATCCTTTTAGAGAATTTCAAAAAAACCTCGAAACTATTCCTCTTCACATACTCTCTCTCATACTCTGCAGAAGTTTGTCTTTAATTTAGAGAATTGTAACAAAGAATCTCATCTTAATATTTTTAATTACTTCAATAAAACCAGAAAAACAAAACAACCATGCTTTTTCTGAAAATAGAACGATCTTTTGAAGTAAAATATATACTGGAGCTCATTATCTTTGGAACCTAAGTAAGAAGTTGAAGAATGAGAGTCAGTTGAGTGAACGTTTTTCTTGTGTGGAGGAGAGGATTAAGGCAGCAAGGAACTAAAAAGACATTTGTTTTATAGTGATCAGGCCTTCTTGTGCTGACATGCAGTGTTTTTCCACTCCAGTTGACATGGTTAGACATCCTCTGACACCCTGGGGGATGTAAATCAAGAGTCAGAATGTCAGACTTTTGGCTCTCTGGAGAAATGTATCTAGTATTTTAATGATTATTTATCTTTCCCAACTGTACATTTGCTTAGATGCACACAGGTTTAAATATACGTAAATATATATCCCCACTCAAATCTTCAGAAGGCAAAAAAACTTTGGTGTGTGTGTCTTGTTAACATTTTGCTATACATTTTCCAGAGGTGTACTAGGAACAGCCTGCTGTACAGCTGTTCTCCTCCAGCTGAACAGGTTCATAGGGAATGAAGAGCTTAGAGCAATTTGTAGGCAATGAAGCAAAAAGAAAAATCCACAAAGAAGCAGCTGATGTTAGCAGCTTTTAAAGAGAATAAAAGGAAAGGGGAAGAATAGGGAGACAAATGTAGAACAGAGGGAGAGAACACGATTTTGGATGAAGTCTGAATTACTGGTTTTCAAAACCAAGGAGAAGCTCCGGTGCTTACTTTTATAAGCCACACTTTATCCTTTCATGCTTTTTACTGCCTCCTGAACAATATCTGTGCTTACCATACGCAGACACTAAGCCAGTGCTTTACCTTCATTGCACAAATGGCTGGGAGCTCAAGGCTGGCAGCCAAAATTTTGTGTTAGAGCTTTGTCACCGACACACACCTAGGACTCAGTCAGAAAGGTGTTTAGGGCATGTTAAATTTTAAGCACATATTTAAATCTCACTACTTGCCATAACACCTTTCTGGAATGAAACCTGCATATTAAACTCTGCAAACCAATCTTGCAGTGCCTGTTCCCTTATTTGTATGCCAGGAATAATAATGCTTAATTCCTATGTGTGTTTTGTAGCTTAATTCAGGGAGTTTATACACCACTCTAAGCAAAAGTTTTAACATGAAAGAATTGCGGTTCATTACTGTATTTCATTAGCATTCATAAGAATTGTTGCGTATGTAGTTCAAAGAGATATACATCTAAATTTTCATGGCATTACACAATTGAAAATTTTAAAGGAAAGACTGTCTGTATTAATTGTCATTAAATCAAAATCAAAGAGTCAAGTTCATCTCCTTAGCTCAGAAATCACATGGGGTTTACTTTCAAGAGGTTCTTTAGTGGTGTTTTTATTTATTCATTTACTCTCAAACAAAGTGAGTGTGAGATATTCACAGTCAAAACTATAAAGCAATATAGAGTTCATTTACTTTCTAGAGGGACCTGTGAACTAAGGAAAGCAGTGACAAAGTGAAAACACCTATGAACACATTGTAAGAGCAGCTGTGAGAGTACTAGATATTTTTAGACATTTTCATACAGGCATTATTTAGAAAGAAAATAAATACTTCATGATATACAGATAATCAGATAAATCTTTAAAGAAAAAAAAAGTGTGAGAATAACTCAAGCCACTTTAAAATGCTGTGTTTGCTGTATTTTTTAAAACGTGTTAGTGATTTTAAATTCCCCATAAGAGTACATCTGGTATTCCTGAGATGTGTAATTGACGGGATGCAGTGTCACGGCTCTGAGGGACCCATTATTATATTTCATTGGTTCATTTATTGCCTGAGGATGGGAACAGGCAATAGAACAAGGTGTCAAACTTACTTTTAACCTTTGGTCTTAGAAGAAGCTAAATTAAAGGTTTTTTAAGTTATCATCCTTGGACTTGTCTCTCTCCTTCTATGTTTGCAACTGACAAACATGAATGTTATCCAGTTTTCAGTGTCAGCCTCTTATATTGTGTTCCACATAGACCTATTGTTTTCACCACAGGTCCCTTCATGCTTTTTCCTCTACTTTGTGTGACAAGCTATAGGTTGTGTCAGTTAACTTCAGTAATTCCTGCTTAGGGGAAGAAATGTAAAAAAAAAAAAAAAGATAAATATTTCACTTTTGAGTGACACAAAAAAACCCAAAACTGCCGTGTTTTTTTTTTTTTTAAACAGAGGTCATAGATCAGACAAAGGATTGTGACACCATGCTTAGAAAGAGGAATAGGCTGTTTTGAAATATTGGAGGAGAAAATGATAGAATATGCTTTTGTTGAAGAAATATTATGGGTGTGTGTCAGTAATTGCAATGCTGCTAAAGCTTGTTCCTTACTGAGCTTCAGACATAAACGGTGTAGGTCAGACAGAGGGTAAACCAGGCCAAATCACTAGTCTGCTCTAGAGAAGACTCGTGGATGTGGGCCAGGAGAACAGGGAAATTAATTTTACTATAAATTTGGAATGAAACTGAAACTGTGTATTTAATCCCACTTTCCTGTCTGCATCCCCTGCCCTCAAAGTCCTCAATCATCAAGTAATGCAAAAAGTAATAATGGATGTTGAAGGACTAGGGACCATGGTGATGATGGCTTTTCTTTCTTCCCAGAGAAATGTGTGTTTTACAGTACTAATGTAAGGATATTAGTGTTTCTTAAAAATAAAGAAAAAAAATATAGACTAATGTAGAATAAAGTAATGTAGAAAACATTTTTTAGCAGCTTTAAGATTTAAGGAAGCAGCTCCAAAAATCCATTATTGTAAGCGAAGGATACCTCTGCTCTTTTGGGCAAAAATATATATCTAAGATCCTCTTATGACTTTGCTATTAGAAATCACTGGAGGTGCTCATAGCACTAAACCTGCGATAATACGCATTATACTACTGCTAACTGCTTAATTCAAGTTAATATTCTAGAGTTCAAATTGATTATTTTCTTTTCCTTGTCTGACAGTTGTTTTGTGGTGGTGAAGGATTGAAAGTGCTGAACTCTCTCTCCTCACAGCAGCTGATGTCATTAAGCATCCTAGCCTTTGCCCTATACACGTAATTCTGCCTGTAGTTTGGTTTGAATAAAGCCAGCCCAGCAAAAAAGACAATTATTTTGAGAGAAGTTTTATGTTACAGCTCTTTATTTCACTACTGAGGGTTTTTTGTGTTCAGTGACTCCATCTTGGGAATCCACCTCATTTCTTGGCTGCAGTGACCTTTGTGTTTATAATGTTTCATCAGTTTCCAAGCAGTCAGTTGGAGGTGAATGTTGTACTATTAATATATTTATCATCCATTCATGTGACGGGAACATAATTTCCTTAACCCCCGGGTCCCTTTCCCTTTTAAGCTTTTCTATAACACATTTTGTTGACATCTCGAAGTATTAAGTTCATTGCTTTTCAGACAAGTAAGAAGTTTTCTGATTTTAGACTTCTACTTTAAATATATGTTTTCACTGTTTATTGTTGTACAAGATTTTTGCCTGTGCTAGAAGTTTGAACACATATCTGTTGGTTATGTCATTGTGTCAGTGTTTCATCCTTATTACTATAATAATGCTACAGTATTGTCTCTTTCTTACATGCTTTTCAACCATAAATCTGAGAGTACTTTCTAGAGGAATTCAGTAGGTAGCCACAGTTTACATTTTGGGAAAGTGAGGTAAGAATTGCCTCAAATTAAACTTAGAAAGCTACAATACTATTGGATATGGAGGCCATATTACCCTCTTCTGCTTCCAAAAGAGTGAGGTTATGAGGCTCCCATGCAGACCAAGAAACAATTCTTAAATGTGTGAGGAATCACATCCTCTTTTTTTGTTTGTTTGTTTGTTTGGTTTTGTTTGTTTGTTTTTATTAGGATACAGTATCCTTGCTTCTTTCTAAGGAAATAAACTGTAGATTATTATTTTAAATATTGATGGATTTCTCTAAATATTAGCACACTCAGTTTAAATTAAATTAATTTAAATTAAGGCTCCATGTTCAAAATGCCTCTGCCCAAGTATAGCCAGGTTTAGCTTTGTTTTTCTTCTGGGTCTGGCTTTTTGCTACTTTAACAAGGTAAGGATGAACTGGAATAAGGCCTTTGCTATGCAGGGCTGTCTGATAATGTTCCTCATTTATTGTCTAGAGACCATTTTACAACATAAAAAAAAAATAATAGCAGATGCAAAAATGTACACATCTCCTTTTGTTGTGATAGTTCTTCTAAAACATTATTTTAAATAACTAGTCCTTTAAAAACAATACCACTTCATTAAAAAAAAAAAGCCAGTTTACTAGTGACATTTAAAAGGATTACTGCCTTGTTTTCTCTGTGATATGTCCTGATAGTCAAAGTTTAGCAAGAAAATACATGCCAGAGCACAGTCCCTGTTTGAAATGGAATCAGTTTTTGGTAATAATTTACTGAAACTACATTTAGTTCACTGGAAGCTTATTTACATGGTCATTTTCAGGAAAATTAATCTGTAAAAACAAATTTAAAGTATATTACTTAAACCTAATTAAGTCTTTATATAGATGTTCATTCAGAATAAAAATTGCGTTGATTTCGTTTAACTGAACTCCTTTCCAAATGAATTACAACTACCAGGGACATAACATAGTTTAAATAATCAACTTTAGAACTAAATACAGAATAATTTTGCTGCATGCTTTGGTGTAGACAATGTCTCTGGGAGATATCTGTCTGATCCCTTCTCAGATGTCAGCTTATGTGTGGGCAATAACCGAATTTAAGAGGTAGTCTGAAGTCTTGCAAAAGGTATTAAATCTCATTGAATTTGGAATTGATTTTTTAGGAGAGGGCAGGATACAGACATCTAACCTGTTTAACAGGTAGGAATTTAGGCTTTCAGCGACATAATATCTTGGTACCTGCTTCCATTAACTGTGGGAAAAGTCTAGTCCAACTTTTAGTCTAACTTTTGTTGAGGTGCTCATGACCCTGACCCCTGGGAAGGAATACATTGGATAGGATGATTCTCTGTGGGCAGTAGGAGGTTGGAACTTGGCAATATATTTTTGTCATTCATTTCAAACATGATAGTTTCTTTTTTCTGAAATTTCTATTTGGATACATTCTGGTAATAATCCTGAATGTCCAATGTTCATATGGTTCTTTAACAGTGTGTTTTTTAAAAGGATGGGATTTTTTTCAAAAATTTAGAGTATCACCACATAGGTTTGTGAGTGACAGATGACTTTAAGCAGACATGGGACCAGACATATTCCTAAAGAAAAATAAGCTCCATTTCTGCCATAGCTGCGCTGTGCTTGAATGAGCATGGAATCTTGGAGGAACATAGAAGCATGGTCAAAATGAAGAGATCTCGCCCATGAGTGAACTTCTTAGTATTTAAAAATGAAATCTCTTATGGGCAGGAGAGATTTGTGTTGCAAATGATGACAGTCATTAGAGTATTCAAGGTAACTTCATCCTGTCCCAGTTTTGCTCTGCCAGTTTTGCATGTTGCATGATTCCAGTACTTCCCTTTCAGTTATAGTGGATTGCATTTTTTCACAAGACACTTAGGAACCGGCTTTATTTGAGGATAAAATATTTTGAATGGTAGATGATATCCCCTTACTTAAAGCAACATAATGAGTGATGCTTGTGTATGATCTCATCTTGATAAATTTCCCAGTACATCAAGGATGTTAACAGAACCACTCTTAGGCAAAAATGCTGTAAGGGCTGGGGAGGGGGAAGCTATTGAAAGTTAAGAGAAAGACTGATGGTTCTGTGTATGCAGTAAGTACACAATAATTCCAGATATAGGTGATTTCATTTTCCAAACATCAGAAGCATTATTGTCTTCTTGATTGATTTTTACATGGTGCAGTTTAAAAACCGGGTTTGTTTTTCTCTGCTTGCTTACTAGAAAATATCAGTGGAGACAAAACTATCACTATAACAAGAAGCATAACAGAAATGTTCATTTCAGCTATACTAACTTTACACACTGATTGTGCTATTGGATTTTGAAATAAGAGAAAGGAAAAAAAAACCCTGTGAAATAGTAATAGAAGGAAAACAACAGGACAGTTTTGAGAACTGAGAACTACCTAGTAATATCCTTCACATTTCACCTTTATTTGAAACACAGCATAGAACCATAATGAAATCTATAAATGGTGCACAAATGTACTACATCACACATATGGATCAACTCTGGACTAACTGAAAAAAATTATAATGGGGAAAAACAGAGTTAAACTGTGCAAACACAGAACTGCAAACACTCATTTGACACTTACAGAAAAGAATAGAAAAGACTCTTTCTGCTGAGGGTCCCCAGATGAATAAACTAGCAAAATCTTGAAGTACCTTCTCCCTCAGCCCTAGGTTCAAGTCCCCATCCTCTGCTCTGTCTCACTTCCGTGAGCTATTGCTTCTTGTCAGGTGCACAGATAACAAACCATACTAAAAAGTAGTAAGTACTTTTCTTGTGGCTGAACAAGCTAAATATGCTTTCTGTGGTGTCAGATGAACTCTGGTACCTGCAGGTCAGGAAGAGTGCAGGAAGAGCTCAGAGTGAAAGAGGAAGGGGGAAAGGGCAGATTAAACTGCTTTTGCATACACTTGAGCATTCAGTTAAAAAATGTTCAACAAATACAAAAAATGGTTTTTGTATGTATAGGTACATATTTCTATCATTCTTACGCATTCATGCAGTACATCTGAAGTGACATATCTGTTTACTTCCCATTCATAACTTTGAAGCTGAAAATGCTTCTATCCTTGTTTTTTTATGGTTTTTTTATGTTATTTTATTTTTTAGTTCAGCATCTAGAGTAAATATTTCTTGGGTAAATATCTTCTGAAACCTCTGAATTATTAAAGTGTGAATTAGATGATTTAAGAGCAGAACATTGTTTATAGAAGTGCACTTGTCTGTGCTGGGGAGGTAAAAGAAATAATCCTACTATGTCAGTAGTCCCTTGGGAAGACCTTACCTTCCTGATACCATCCATGTTTCTTGTAGTTCAGAACACTTGTTAAACTGCAAGGGGGGAAGAGAAGTACATGACATTTATATTTGTTGTAACATAAACCATTTCTTATCTCTCCCCTCAGTCCCTCTCCTCTGCCTCCCTTCTGTCTCCATTTACAACTTCACTACCCCACCTGCCTACTGGGACCATAATCTTACTGTTATCTTTCTTCTTTTTGCTGCCCTCTGCATATCTAAGGCAATCTTTTTTTTTTTCCTTTCAATAGTCTCAGCCCTGCTCCCCCAAAACAAACCCACATTTCTTTTAATGTGTTTGCTTCCTGTTCTATTTTTTTTTTTTTTTTNTTTTTGGGGGGGGGACTAAATTTTGTCCTATCTCATCTCTGCCTCACAATTCCCAGATCAGCCAGCTCATGGGTCAGAAATTGCTGGTGACACTGCCAATTATATCAGCTAGTTCTTGTCATTGGGTTGTAGAACTGAACACCTTATTTCTTTTCTTTTCCCTGAAAGACAATCTGAGAGAGATCTAATTATGCCAGAATGCACTGTTCTTTCAATCTGGACTCTCTTTCACTAAGCCTGGAAAGCATCTCTATACCATCATCAGCTTCTCCACAATTTAGGAGCCATTTTACTCACACTAGTTAACATATTTCATGCTTTTCATCTTAATTAGACATTTGGTAGTGTAAGTTTCTGTTTTTCGAATTTCCAAGTGAGCATAAGGAATTTTGAGTTTTTTGGAAGCATTTCTATTTTGGAAGGTCAGTCCAACTTGCACTTTATCCTATTTAGATTTACAGAGTAAGCATCCTTGTGCTGAAATCCCATGGGTAGCTGGTCTGGATTGGTGCTGTGCAAAGGCACTGAACACAGAAGCAGCAGTGAATTTAGCTGCAAGTAATTGTGACCACAGCCAGTTTCATTCAGAACACATTTAGAATGTAAAGTCATGTGTCTTTCTTTTTGGAGCATTTGCCCAGGAAGTGAAAACCTTGGGAAGATCTGAATGATGCAAAGTTCCCTTATAGGTTTCACCCTGAATTTTGTTGCTTCCCTCAGAAGAATCAAAACAACGATATTTTCAGTTTTTGCAGAATGTTTTAAGATCGTCTCTTGAAGAGAAATGTTTAAAGAAGTTGTACAGGTTCTGAAAAAAGCTTTAAAGGGTCCTTAATTTTGCATTAATATTACTGTGTTAATAGTTTTGAGGTGCAAATTAATGCTGTTATAAATGGCAGCACTTAGACATGCTTTCTATGTTCCTAACTGTGCAGTCACCAAGCAAATGTGATAGATATCTCATGGCAATTCTGGGGGAGAACAACTAAAATATGAAGTTAATGCAGCAAAATTAAGGACCATTAAGCCCCTATATGGAAACTTATTTAAAAGTGGAGTGCTTAAGGGAGGATTAAACTACAAAACAATAAAGGCATTTTAATTCAGAATGAGAGCATCTACATATAGCTTAATGTGTTTTAATTTTTTTCCATTAACTTCATACTTTTAGTTGATTCTTTTTAACCATCCCAAATGCAGGCAGTCCCAAGTGATACTACTTTTTCTCAAAAGTATATCTTTGGAAGCTTTCTCTTTAAAATCTTATATCCTTCCATCCCATTCCATGCAAGTAATCCAAGAAAAATTCTTGTTTAAAAACTGAACAAAAAAACTGAATAATAATATGCATTCTGTTGTCAACTGATTATGGCAGCAGACATGACCATCAGAATAAGAAACTTTAGCATTTAAAAAGAAATATATAAGCTAAAAGAAAATTCATATTTTACGAGTGGAGATTAAAGGCTTGAGGGGAATTTAAAAGTTCATGAATGATGGACACAATGGAAAATCATGGAGAACAGAAAATGAATACCAAGATAATAGTAAAAGACATTATGTACCTGGCCACTGAAATTCAATGTTCAAACCTGACAACTTATGGTTGAAGTGAAAAATACAGATATTTGTGTGTTTGGCACAGCTGATTGTAAAGAAATGCATGAAGCTGTGCTACGCCAAAGCTGGGATTTATCCTGTTACTTCATGCTTACTCCCAAAACAATCTTTCTCTTCTTTATTTCTGTGATGTCTTTCCAGGCTTTACTGTCTTTGGAGGGATTCAGTTTGACTTCTTGGTTATCATTTTATTGTCCCTTAACCAGAATCACCATCTCTGTGTAAAGAAATACATACAACTGCCAGATGCACTGCCCATGTTATATTCTATGATCAACAGACATTTCTTGTCAGTCATTAATATAGGAGCCCTGTGGCCTTTTTACCCTTGCTGAGACTATGTCACGGACATGAACATTGCCACATCTGTCCACTGGAACCAACACTCATTTTTGTGTTACGCTTGCTGTGTCATGCACTTAAGTAAATATCCAAACAGCCATAATGAATACAGAATATGGAAAGAAACAGAGATATCAGTATCTCATACACAAAGCAAGCAGAGTATTTTCTAATTCTAAGAGTTACTACTTTTGGGAAGGACAAAAGATCTGCTGGTTTGAGATTTTAAAGGACCTTGCTAATGTCACTTTAATGTATTAGAATGCTATTGTTGGATTTTTTTTTTTAATAATAACCTATACAATTAAGAAGATTAAAAAATTCCAATCTGTTGTTGTTACTAGAGAGATTTCTTATCATATGGTAATTATACAGTTGATGCTAAGTAGATGCATTTATATAATCTGGTCATTATTTAAAAAAAAATTAATTACATAATAGCAGTAGAGAATGGGGAATAACAGTTGAAAGCAGTGCAGCATTTCAGTTTGGGGATGCATAACTAAACTTCAGTGCTGATCTTTACAGAAGTGTCATGTTACAAGGACAGAAGCACAGCAGTCTTCATAGAAAGATGCCAAAAGTTTGCATTTGCTTTACCATGAGTTACAGTTACAGCCAGTCCTGGGGCTAGTGCTTCTTCTTGTTTACCCTTGCATTTTGTTCTTAGAGCGTGTAGACTAGCATGCTCCATTTAGAGAAATCAATGTTTTCGTCCACCCCCCCTTTTTTCCCTCTACCAACCATTTTTCTTGTCAGTTTGCTTTCCCCATTGCTGGGTGAGCAGCTTATGAGAAATAAACCACTGAGGCACATCAAACCTTATAAGAAGGCCATGGCAGTAATTCAGTGGCTGAGTTTATCCAATCCATTCTCTTTCAAATGTTTTTTTTAAAAACAAACAGCAGAAACAAAACCTCATAGTGTCTCTTGTTGATATTTAACAAAACTATAGAAAGACCTTTTGCCTTAATAATGCCAATGACATGCATTTTGTTTATCTTTCTAATTATTTATTTATAGTTGACATGAAAATGCTTCCCACTAGACATCCCTAACTGCACAAAAACAGTTGTGTATTGCTTTTGTGAGACTTCTGTTATTGTAGCATGATTAAAATAGTACATTAATTATGCATCCTGCTATAAAACTGAATACAGCAGAGGAAATAAATACGTATTAATAATACATCAGTTATTAATCTGTGTACATGTCATTTCAATGAGATGTAAACTACTGCACCTTCAGTTCATGAAGACCACCACTCACCTGTTTTTTAAATCCACTTACATTTCAATACCATGGAAGGACACATTTTTGTTAAGAGTCACCATGTGCTACAAATGAGTAGTCCCAAGCCAAAACTGTTATATTAAAAAGCTACAAATTTACCTGTAAGATACAGTGGTAGCATAATAAAGCAGATTTACCACTAGGCTGGGCCATGTGCAATAAACTTTTAATCATTAAAAGTGGCCGACATCTTTCTGAAGCAACAAGATTGATTCTGACTTTTTCTTTTTTTCTGAGATTCCTTGTACTGCTAGAAAGGGAACTTTTATATTAAAGGGAAGCCAGCTACAGCTTATGGACTTGATGAAACGTGTTTCAGACTGGGTATTTAAAAAAGAGTAGGCCTTGTAAAGTGCATCATTTGATTCAATTGCACTAACAGATTATTGTAAGTTTGTGAGTGGATATGTCAGATGTGAAGATGTTACACCTACTAGGTAGTATCCAAGGCATTCCTAAATGTTTGCACATCAAGTTGTCTTTTAGTTAAAGGACAGTCAGAAGATTAGGAAGCAGCCAGTTAGCTGCAGCAAACTTTAACTAAATAAAATCATTTGCTTTCTTTTTGGCTCAAGCTGGAATAAAAATTAGATTATTTAATGTAAGAGCTTCTTGGCAAGGATTGCACTAGGAAATTAAATGTGCCTGGGATTCCTGATGCCAAAGAGGCCAACTGTTATGGAGTGACCCGTGTCTATATTATTAAAATTTGCTAGTTTACAAAGAAGGTGAGTGCAGAAAAAACCTCTAGAGAATACTTTTAACTCCTAAAGTTTGTTTAAAATATTGTTTGGGATAGGCCTAGTCTTAGTTTTCCAAGAGTAAAGCTAATCCACCGAGTATTTGTGGAAGTTAACAGGGGGTTGACTTTCAGTCTCTTGGTACATTTGTTAGCAGTGATTATTTTCTTGGTAGTGGTAGTATTGTTGAGTGAGTGATCAGTATATGAAGTTGTCCAAAGATGTATTTTTGTAGAAGATTTTAGTTCCATCATTGGATGGCATGTATATGACTCTTGTATTACTCAGAATTTTTAGACTTAGAATGGAATGATGCATATGAAGGGGAAACTACACTGCTGTCGAGGTTAAGTAAAGACACACATAAGATCCTTAAACTGACAGCAATGTTATGGTTATATTTTCACATTAGCTTAACATTGAACAATGACAAATATAAATTTTCATCATGGGTGTCCATTTTTAAAAGATGTTTCATTATCTTGATTTAAAAGTTGTGTCAGCCAAGGCAGGTTAAAATAATTGCTGTTAATATTAGTGAAAGGAACAAGACAATGGTAACAATATGTGTAGCTTTCTCTTGGGATTTGCACCAAGAGAAGTACATGAATAAGAAATCTAGAAGTACATGAATAAGAATGTGATTATTTTATGTACTGTGAAAGTGAGTCAGAGTCAAGTGGAGTGTCACAACCAGAATCACCTTTTAGGTCAAGGGCAGCATCAGGAGCAGAATACAGATTTTCTGAATCCCACAATATAACTCTGTTCACTGTAACAGCACACATAGGTTTAAGTTTTTCCCATGTAAAATTTGAAGAAGGTTCTGAATCATGTGTCATGGACAAGTCATCTTCAAGAGTCGTGATTTAAAACAATATGGGAATGTTTACTAAACTAAAATGGCTTTCTCTTTTCCTGTCTCTCCTTTCTTGTATTTTAATATCTTCTTATTTTTCTCTGGCAGAAGACAGAAAAGATCACCTAGTCAAGAAAGCAGTCTGCCAAAAAAATAGATTCACCTGTCTATAAAGAATTCCTGATAAATATTTTATATCCTTCTAAAAAAAAAGAATTTCCAGTGGCAGAAAATAGCAGTCTCTTTTTATGTAATCTTTTCAGTGTATCATTATTCTTATTGTTGGAAAGATGTTTCTTCCTTAGTGTCTAACCTGTGTTTCCTTTTTTCTAAGTCTATGGTGTGCTCTTCACTTTCCTTTTTACAGCAACTGTTGATATATTGAAAAATTGTTCATGATGTAACGTGTGGAAAATCCTGACGATAGAGCATACCAAGGAGTGAATCTATTCATTCTTCCATTACTATATGCAAACATTCTCATCACTTTCATGAGAACACTCAGGAAATATTTTACTATTTTTCCTTGAAAATGTGGCTATCTTCCTTTCTAAAACCACACTGTTCCTGACTGTGTGAACCCCTCTAGTAAGAGAGATGAAAACACATGAATACTGATGAATACTAGCATTCAAACAAGAAAAAAACAAGCTGCAAAAAATCCCCTAATTGATACTGTAATCGTTCAGCTATTGTACTGATCAATTTCTCTAATTTTAAAACAATGTTGCACAATTATTTATTCACTGTTTTCTTTATTTTGTGAAAACCCTGTAGTGATTTATGTGAGAGGAAATTAAATTATCTCGCTGGCTCCTGAATGCTTTGGCTGCTTTAGCAAACTTTGGTAAAAAGAGTTGTTTTGCATTACTGTTTGGATTTTCTCCCTCTTCTTTATCCTCTTCCTTTTTTTTTTTTTTTTGAAGGGCAAGTTATTTATAACTGTGATAATGTAGCATTTCTGTAAGAAGCATGTCCTGCTGATTACTAAACTTACTAAACTTATATAGCAACAGTGCATTCATACAGTTATTTTGCAGGGATGCTTTGGCAGTTCTGTATTTTCCTACATGCATGCAAATCCTTCAGTTTAAAGCACTAGGCTTTCTTAAGTTCTGCAAATATGCTTATGGATGATGTAGCTGATAGAGCACAAAATAGCAATGTCAGAAGAGTTATCCCTATATTCTCACACTGCTACATTGATGCTTTCCATGTTTAAACTAACCTCTTGCTTTTTTATTTACTTTGGTAATGTTTATTTTTGTAATTAAACCCCTCCCATTTTTTATATAAGTTTTTGGTTATGCTACACTCATTTATGAAGGTTGGTGAGCCGTAGAGAAAAAAAATCCCTGACACTTCTAGTATGTTTCTTGGCTGGGGAGTGGAAGTTGGAGTCATTTCTCTGGGGCTTTATAGTACTGCTTTAGCTCCAGGCATAGGAAAATTTCCTTAAATTACTTTGTTTCTCTGGCTATCACCAAGAAATGCCCTCTATATGTACAGGCATTTTAAGGTATGAGGAGGTGAGCAGTAGAAAACCAGGTGTCTCAAGAAAACTTGAAACCTGTCTCTAATTCCAAACAGAAAGTGTTCCAGTTCTATCTGAAGACAGCTCAACTTTGATAAATTCTTTCTAAATTCGCTTTTGGGAGGTTCTGTGGCATCTCTCATTTGCTCAGATGACAGCTGAAAGGATGTCTGCAAAGTAATCTATAGGGTCTGGAGAGACTTAAGTAAAAATTCTTTGTGAAGCCTGTGAAAGGTTAATGGGGATTTGACAGGCTTCTTACCATATGCATTGGTCTGAATTATGCGTTACTTTTTTGTAATATAGAGCAGCAACATAATTTTCAGGAGTTAAATGTTGGGTGGTGGACATATGTGGAATACGAACTTCAAGAGTATAGTTTCATGAAGATTTGGACTGGTTCCTGCCTTCCCTCTCTATCATCGCACCCAAGACAGCCTTAGCTTGCTTTATATATAACATCTGTGGCTTCTATATTTTAAGTAACTGATAAAGTCTAGATATTTTTGGCTGGCCATCATCATTACATGTACACACACATAGGTGCAGACAGACGTGGACACACCCCACCTTCTCTGACAAGAAAACATAGATGTTCAGTTGATGAAATTATAAAAATGCCATACAAGTGGAGCTCCTGCCTTGGGATTTCTTCATACTACTGCTTTTAACAACATGCCAAAGCATTGCACCTCAGGCCCCAGATACAAATGGAGTCTGTAGTGAAAAAGAAAAGGGTAAAAAAAATGACAATGTAATGCTGAAGTGAGCTCAATGTTATTGAGTGGTGCTAGCGACTGAGAAAGGAAACAACAGTGTAAAACTCCTCTTTGATTTTCTGTTCTTGCTCACTGCCTTTTGTGTTCAATGGAATCCCGTTTATGAGTGAGACAGGCTCTGATAAAGGAAGTGGTGATACATAAAGTAGCACTAAGACGATGCATGAAGTGGTCATTGTCCTCACTTACCCTCACTGCACTTTCACACCATTAACAGTGTAACTAATAAGACTTACACTTAGGATCTCACCTTTCGGCTTCCTATTGTAGTGTCATAGTTGAAAAGTGACAGCCTCTGCAAAAGCACCTCAAAATATATCAGGTTGTTCTCATCACTTTAAACAGACACATCTTGTTATTTTCCATTGTGAGGAACGTTAAGTGACTTGTTTTAGCACAAACAAGTACTCGGAAATTATGACTGGGAACTCATATACTTTTTCATGCTCATTTTATTTGAAATATCATTATAAAATTAACAAACATGGAAAATAGCTGCATATTTGTCACTGAGGCAAATTACCAGACTGTGATAACTAATTTTAGAATTCTTTACATAAGCAGTTCACCTATCTGTATGAAAGCTGTAATTCTCATCCTGCTAATACGGAGACTTCTTTTTCTGGTTTCTTCTCTTTATTCCCTATGGCCTTGTTTCTGCCCCCCTCAAAGTACTTTTATCCCCCCATCCAGGACCTGCTCCAAAGTATTTTGCTTTCAACAAGAGACTGTCATTTTGTAGCAGATGCCAGTTCCTGTAGGTAGGACTGTAAACAGAAAGTACCCAGGAAAAGTGATTCATCCTCCACAGAGACATAGTACCTAGGAAGTGCCTGCACTTCCAAAGAGTGGATGCTGTCCCCAGCTCAGGTTTCAGTACAAAGTGCCAGAACAGGTGCCAGGAGAATTCATTTTCCCTTGAACTTTATGAACAAACTAAGGTACGATGAGGAATGCAATCTCCATTGACGTTGCTGCCTACGTTCTTGCTATTTAAAGAACAGAGGAACAAGCTTCAGTGCACAAAGTGTGATCATTTCCCCCAATATCTGATTTAATAGGAGTAATTTCTACTTACACAGTCTCTTTCTATTGAGAAGCTCACACTTTACAAACATGAATTAATTAAGCTTTATACTCCCTCTGTGCTGCCTAGGTAGACTCAGGAATAGAGTGGTTTAACATTATACTAGTGTGCCAGTTGGGAAATACCAGAAATCTAGTTTTCTTACTTTGCACATGCCCTGGGGCAGATTCAATGCACGCCTTAAATGCAAGGACTGAAAAAGACCATAAGGCATGTGATTGATAATACCTCTAAGCTTACAGTTGGAGATAAGGACTCCTGCTTGGGAGAGCTGGAGTGCATATGGCTGTGAAGCAAAAGGCTGATTCCTTATTCCTTTCCATGTGAAAAACATGTATGCAGAGCCTGCTTTTCCAATGGCCTTGAAGAGACTGTTGCAGTGACCTGTATAATTTTGACTTGTTGTCTACTCTCAACTCAAACCAAGTAAAGTGAAGCTACATCTTCCTTGTAATGATATCCCTAAGATCAAGGTGGTGGCTGTATGCAGGTATGGGTTTGCTGATTGGGCTGAAAGGGTAAGAGCATTTCCATTTGGCATCACTTGCTGTGGCATATACTCCTGTGGTACCTGACAGCCATAAATACTCTGGCCAGTAAAACTGGTTCTTTGTATAACCCCTGGTTTCTGACACAGAATAGTCAGTTGAATCATGTCTCTTGGTTTTGTTACTATTAAAAGTCATCCAATAAATTATTCTTTTTTTTTTCTTTAAAGCCCCATTTTTTAATGTGCAATAAGGTTTGCTTTTATTTTCCAGAATAGCAGCTTTGCGCTGCATAAATCATTACCTCAGTACCAGGACACTCTTACTAGGAAAGTGACAAGAGAGTAAATGAATATTTTAAATGCAGAAACTCTTTCTTTTTAGAGTAATGTCTAGAAGAAAATAAAGCCCTCACGGTTAAATCATATGGCTGGGCCAATGCATATTGGGACTGCAAATTGGAAATGTTGTATTATTTTTAAATGGCTGGATACCTGCTGCAGCATCCATAACACTTGTTGCTTCTCTAAACCTGCATAATTTATTTCAGTGAAAAAAGCAATGAAATTTAATCTTCGTAAAGAAAAAAAAAATAACCTGCTATTAAGCATACATCCTAGTCCCATACTGTTCATACACTTTGGTTTGCAAACAAATGACTCAATGTCTTTTAAAGACTTCTGGGAGGGACAGTGTAGGACATGAACTGCTTGAACAATGCATCACTGAAGGCACTGCAATGACTTAAGGTTGGAATGGGCATAATATCCCAGTGAGGAGGGTCTTTATGCCCTGGCAGAGATTTCTTTTCTCTTTCTGGGAAGTGTTTGAATGTTTTGGCAGTTTTTCAGGCTGTTTACTAATCCCCAGGGGTAGTGTGGGGTGATGCTGCCGCCCAAGGAGATACAAGCCCCTCAGGTCACCCTAGGTTACCTAGGGAAACCAGATGTTATCTCCTTCTTCCTTTTGGGCTTAGTAACCCTGTGCAAAAATGGCTTTCTTCTAGAATGTAAGGGGGCAGTGTAAGACTTTTTTTTTTTTAATTTGTTTAATAATAAAAACTGGATAGAATAAAGTTATTCCATGTTTTCAGCCATTAAAAGTCATCAAGGATTTATTTCCTGATATTAGGATGGATCCACAACTAGCATTGCTGAGCTGGAAGCCACTGATTTCTGATCGATAAAAATGGATTCCAATCCTACCTTATCTCAGAGTCCAATTACTCGGTATGGGTCAGATTATGTCAAAATTCTGAACTGTGTTTTCATTTCAGGGTCAAACTAGAACTTCATGGTAGACTTATGCAGGAAAAAAAAATAAAATTAGGGCATTCTACCATCAGAGTTGGATTGTCCATCCAACATTACAATAAAAGTGGTTGGACTTGCCAGGTTTTTTTTGTGAGAGTTCTGCTACTATCATGTGCCACTTTGCCCTTAAGTGGAAGCCACTGGCCAAATCGGGAGATTACAGATAATAATATTTAACTATAAATTTTGACATAGAGTGAATCCTCCAAGGGAAGTAGAGCTCAAAAGAGAAAGAACTACCTTTGAAGTCCTCTGTCTGTACATGTAACCACAGCTGAACTCCTTAAACAGTACAATAGGAATCTTTGCAGAACCTTTTGAAAATTCTAGTTGTTTTTTTACTGAAACAGTTTCTTCACATTTCCAGATCTTCTTGACTGTAGGTCCTGGTGTGTGCCCAAAGAAGGGCAGTAAAGTTGGTGAAAGGATTAGAGCACAAGTCTTATGAGGAGTGGCTGAGGGCAGCTGGGCTTGTTTAGTCTGCAAAAAAGGAGGCTCAGAGAAGACCTTATTGCTCTCTACAACTGCCTGAAAGGAGGATGCAGCCATGTGGGTATCAGTTTCCTGTCTCAGTTAAGTGACAGGACAAGAGTAAATGGTCTCAGGTTGCACTATGGGAGTCCTAGCTTAGCTATTAGGAAACATTTCCTCACTGAAGTGGTGATCAGGCATTGAAACAAACTGCCCAGGCAAGCAGAGGAAGCATCATCCCTGACAGTGTTAAAAACATGGGGATGTGGTGCTTGGGAATAGGTTTAGAAGTGAATATGGCAGGGCTAGGTTAACAGTTGGACTCTATGGTCTTGGAGGTCTTTCCTAGTCTTGATGGTTGCTCTTTAGTTAGTGCAACTTCACTGACATAGATTTCTGGTAGCTGAAATAAGGAAGAGGAATGTCTTTGATTTTCTCAGGTTGCTTCTGAGTTAAAGTTGCTACAGTCTGGACAGTTTAGTTTCCTGTTTTGGTACGTGATAGTAGTTAGGAGGAGAAGTTTGCATGTGTCAGAAAGTAAAATTAGTGTTGTAACTGTGTCATGCTGAGATGGACTGAAGCAGTACAAAATGAAAGTGAGAAACCAGAAAAATGAGGTTACGGTGTCAAATTCCCTGACTGATTTTGAATTAGAAGCAGAAATATGCTTTGCTCTATAATCATGATTCAGTTTTACCACCCAGGTCCTCATCCCAGAGAAAACCACATTCATTCTCTCAAAATATGGAAAACTGAAAATCCATTTTGATATTGTAAGAGGAAATAAAAAAGGCTGAAAGATTAATAATAGAATGCCAATGTATACATGTAATCTAGGCTTGAACCTGAGGGCAGTCCTTTCAAGGAGTTGAATGACATCTGTGTGTAATTTAATAAATGACTGTTGTAACACAAGTGGAGAAGCTCTCAAACACATTGTTTTTGTGTTGATTGCTCCGTTCAATTACTGTAAACAAATAATATAATGTTATAACACTCACTGAAATAAATCTAGCCTAGGAGGGTTGGAAAAAGGTTGGAAATATCAAAGCTGTATTTATTCATAATTCAATGATTTGTTGCTAGACTCACCTAAAAATAAAAGGTCATGTTTTTTGTGAGTGTATCTCTAGCAAGGTTACCAATTTCAAATGCTTAATGACAATGTTTAGCTGACTGTTGTAATAGATTTTTTTTCCCAGCATAAATATTCACAAGTTACTGTACACACAGAAATACTTAGCAACAGGTAGAAGCTAAATACATTATTTGGTAGACTTTTATTTCTATTTAAAGCCATTCCTATCTGGATGGGGTTTTGAGTAACCTGATCTAGTGTAAAGTTCCCTGCCCATGACAGGGAGATTGGAACTAAATGGTCCCTTCCAAACCAAACCATTCTATGACTCCTATAAAGAGCTGAATTTACAAAGAAAGGATAGATGAACTAAAGTGTATTTTAAATAACCAAGTGGTACCTTAGATAATAAGGCAACTTCTTGTGGAAAGTCCAATTATGAGATATAATACAGTGCTCCAAAATAATTTTTCTTAATCTGCTTTTCCCCCATAATACTACTGGCTTCTTCTATTAAAACAATTTTGTCTGCGCAGTATAGCTTCATGATCTCTGAATTTTCATGCCCTTTCACCTCCTAAACTTCTTGTGTAATTTGGTTACTTCATATCCCCAGCTTTTTTAGCAGCAGCCTTTCTTCCTTCCCACGAGCTAGCACTACCCAGAGCAATGCCTTAAGGCTGAGAGGACAGGATGCAGCTGCCTCTAAAAGCCTGTCAATGATGCTTCTTTTTAAGTCACTAAGAACTGCTAGCACAGCTGCACAGTGATGTGGATTTACACTTTATTTTTTTTTTCCTATATGAGGAATTACTCAAAAGAATAATGAGTTAGCTACTGATGCATGAAGGCAAATGAAGACACTGCCTTATGCTTAATGGCATCCTAAAAACAGCCCTGCATTTTAGAGCCAGTTTTTCTGGGGAGACATTGCACAGGTTGGATGGTGTGGTTATTCTTTACAGGGAATTTGAGGAGATTCTCATATTCAGATGTGATGGAGTAGAAACAAATTTGAGTTAGCATTAAATCTACAGGTAGTATCTTACATCCTTTGAGCACGTTGAGTTGTTTCAGTCTTGTCAGCTAGCACAGTACCAGCAGACTGCAGCAAAGCAGTTAATTTTGGGCTGTAATTTATGAATTATGATGCATTTTAACATCAGTAGAGTTTGTTTATTTTTATACAAAGCAGTATCTAGTGGCCTTAGTGAACCAGTGTGCCCCCCACTTTCCCAGCACTCCTCTTTTCTCTTCAGGCTCCATTAGTTGCTAGTTTTATCCAGTCTGAGAACAGCAAAAGGCAAGGGAGCAAGCCTGGCAAGGGTATAAGCTGAGGTCTCTTTTGCCTTCTTGTTTCCATTTTCCCTTTTTCTGTTTATTTAAGTTGTAGCTGTCATCTACATGGCAGCTGTGCCTGGCTGGAAGAGGGCAGTGAGGGCAGAGAAAATCCAAGCAGTAACACCGCAAAAGTGGATGCTTCTGGATGTTTGTTGCTTTGGTTAAAAATGCCAAGTTCAAAACATTGCAAATGAAAACAAGCCATTGTGGCCTTTCTGAAATTTCCAGCTAGGCTGGTTACAAAAGAATCAAACATTTGTTTGATGCCATAAAGACGTTCTGTCCAAACAACCGTCAGAAAGTGTGGGTGTATGATTTGGAAGTGGCTGACCTGATGACTCAGGTGCTCTCTAACACCAGATATAGGGGAAGAGACTCCAGTTGCCCTTGCCCACATTCATTCAAAACTGAAGACAGATCTTCAAAACTGAGTTCTCATCTTGAAACAGAAAAATCATGTACATGTGAGGGAGTTTTGCAAGGAGTTGAATACAAAGGATTGCATTAAATTTCCCTACTACCACACCATTATTACTATAAGAATCTCTTTGGATTTCTGTTTATAGATTTATTTTAAATGTATTTCACAGAATCACAGAATGAATAAGGTTGGAAGAGACCACAATGTGTCATCTGCTTCAGTCTCCCTGCTCAAGCAGGATCTTCCTAGACCATTTACATTTTTCCATTTGCATCACGTTAAATTTTTTTGTGATTTGTGTTTTTGTGCTATCGGTTGTGGCAGATAAAGTTGCTACCTTTATATGGGATAACAATTTCATTACACTAATCAATTTCATTAAATTTTCAATTGCAGAGAGCAAAACCTTTGTCTTGTAAATGGGGTGGAGAAAGTATTTTCAAATGATTAAAAGTTCTTTGAAAATATAATTCTAACAATTAAAAACAAATTACCTGCCAGTTACCATGATTAAATGCATTACAATGTGAGTATAAGGTGTGAAACCGGCAGCTTCATGTGGTGTAAGTTCATAAAAAGGAGACATCAAATAAACTCAAAACTATAATATGGTAAGAGAATATTCAGAAAATTCACTTAAGGTTGTATTGTAGGTGTTTCGAATTAATTTTATAAATTTTTAAAATATACATTCTAAGTACATTTTAATGAAAGCACTTGCTTTGGTGCCTTCAATAAATCTGGATTAATTGTTAAAAAAATGTGAAATGTCAGATGCCTCAACATGATATAACCTCTTTCAAATACCTGGCAGAATTTCACAGTAGCTACCAATATGTTACTTTGCCAGCACTGGGAAATGATTGTTGCATTTCCAAATGTCATTGTAGTTCATTCATGTCATATACAAGTGAATTTTGGAATATTCTTGTGAGCTTTTCCAAACTGAATTCCTTAGGCTTTGATGGTTACATCAGCCATAGCTTAAATACCCCCTAAATGAACTGAGCATTTTGGGCTTTAAGTCATTTAAGTCTTCAATCACTTAAATTATAGATTATGTGGCTATATTCAGCACTTGGGAATGGTGAGAATGAAATCAGGAAGCTCTTGGTCTATACAGTTATATCAAAGTTCTCGTGTGCTAAAATATCTTCTGATAAAACCTCCAACACTACTGCGTCAATATACGCATATAGTTGTTTATATACTGAAGCTTCTGGCTTACTAAAAGCTCTGCCTTTTGCATCTTCAAGGGATATCTTCTACCTTCTGGGATACTTTCTTGACACTTTTTTAGGGATAAGGCTCTCATAACCTGGGCAGAGAACCTATCACTTGAAAATCATGCCCAGGACACAGTATACATGCTTGTATGAAGGAGAAGTAGCAAGGTCAGATAACATTTCCTGAGTTTTGCTTAATAATTAAAGAAATTGCATGACTCCTACTCCTTTTGAAGCACTTGACTGAAAAAGGGGAGGCAATGTGCTGGAAGGCTCTGCAGCCTGAGGTTAGTTAGGTGAGGCACTACCCAAGTGGTGGGATATGAATCCACTTATCTTCTTTCATTGACTGCTTTCTACAGCTCTCTGTTCAGCTGCTGGATTTTGCAAAGCTATTTTCAAGCACGTCAAAGTGTGAGGAGAACCTGACAATGTAACAAGATCTACACAGTCTTGCAACTGGGTTCCAGATAGATATGTCACTACTGAGTATTTTATCCTGAGATAATTAGCACTATGATTAGAAGAGTGCCTGCAGACCATAACGTGCAGCAGTGAAGTTAGACCAGTACAAGAGAAAGTATGTCTTCAGCCTCCTGTGAAAAAGGCAGCCTTTGCTGGCATGCGATAAAATAACCAGTGTTTCAGTTTCCATGGAACAGCACTGTGTGTCATTCTGCCAATGTGTACATTAGATAGGGAACCTGCTGCGAAAGCACTGAATGAGATTTGTTGGGTGTCCTAGGGTGACTATGGTGCCTGTATCCCCAATCGTCTGTTCTGTGTGTGCTGCGTGTTCTGTACATTTAAGACTGGTTCTCAGAGTGAGCAGGGAAAGAAGATGCACACAGTTTGTTTTGAAAAAACAGTGTTCACTCCTCTGCATCTTCTCCTCGTCCTTGGGACTGTGTGTTCATCAGATGCACGGACAGCGGCCAGAGAGTTTTCATCCTTTTAGTTAGTCTAGCTAGCTGAGGCAAAGAAGCTTCCTGGACTGTTTTTTTTTTTTTCTTTTTCTTGGGACTGTTTAAATCTGCTCTGGATTGAAAAACCCAGAGGAGGACCAGGAGCTGCACACGTGGCCCACCAGGCCTGGACCTGGGCATTTTCCAGCGCCGAAGGGACTGGGACTGATAAGAGACTGAGAGAGCTGAGCTAACTCACGGCAAGGACTTCCCTCAGTTTTGCCATCTCTCTCTCTCTTCGGACCAGTGAGAGATTTTACTGTTTCATATTATTCACTCCTTATGCTTGCGGGCAGTTTGTTTGTTAAATAAATAGCTTTTTCCACTTTTCTCTGAGGAAGTTCTTTTCCCGGACTGGCTGTGGGGGAGGGGCCATTTGGGTTTGCTCTCCAGAGGAACCCCCATTCGGAGCTTTCCTCCCAAATTTGCCCTAAACCAGGACATTGGGGCAGCTGCCTTATACAACTACCCAGGTATAAGGAAATGGTTAAACCTTTGAAGTTTGGTACGCTGGATTCCCAGAAGAAGAAAGCACTAGGAAAAAGCTTAAGTTTAATCTATAACAATATTAATTTTGGATTGATTTTTTTATTAATAAATTACATGCTCGATAGGGTGAAAGTTTTTCTACTTTCAAGGAGTTGGCGTGTACTTTTGTTTGGAAGAGATTAGAAATGTGATTTGACAGAGGAAATGTAATCTCATCTTAAATATTTACAGAATGCTAATTTTATGCTTCTACATTGGCACAAAAACAGAATAGCATTAATTAGTTTGACTTATTTCCTAACAGAAACATGTTCCCTCCTTTTGGCTATGACTACATTAGTGAAAAAAACCATTCAGGCCCATTCTTTGGCCCACAGATAATGCAACCCAGTTTGCATCCATATGGCTAAATTTCCCCTGTTCTTTAACTGTCCTCCAAAAGAGGATTGCCTGCTTTGTACCAAAAGGTGGAAATTGCAACTGGGTCCTCCTATTTCACATGCAGTACTACTTGGGAGATGCTATTTGGCACAACTAAACAATTGAGTATTGCTAATTGTGTGCCATTGCTTGACCCACATGTTTTATACTCTAGCTATAGAGACAGCCTGTGGCAGATGTCATATGACCACCACCAGGGTTAATACTAAAGGAATAGTTAAGTACTTGTTCTCTACACAGAACTTAATTGGCTGGTTGCCTACATAAATGTTAGACAAAATATAGCATTATACCATAGCTTTAACTAAAAGGCATTGAGAGGTTATCTAGAAGACTGTGAAATGCCTTTTTTCTGCAAGTCTCTAAGTTAGGCATACTAAATCCTGCATCACATTAGGATGATGAACAAGCTGTTGTCCTGATACTCTACCAGCGTTTGCTTTCTATAATGCCACGATGTTAGGGTGCTTCCTTTCTGGTAGTTTTGGTATTTGTAGAAAAAAAATTGCAAGTATCTCTTGTACTAACTAAACAGTTTCTGGGTTTGGGTTTTTTTCTGCTCACTGGGATGGAATTCCAAAAAAGTGATTTTTTTTTTTTTTAATCTTAAAAAATCTATTACAGGAGATTCCAGAAGTATTTTGATACTGAGACTATATCTAGAAACTGATCTATATCTGTGGATGCAGATTAATTTTTAAATAGCAAAAAAGTTTAGAAATATATGTATGCATTCTTCTTTGATGATTTAAGAATGCTCAAAGAAGTATTTCCTATTCTTATAAAACAGTTAAGAAGATAAAATGGTTGACAGATTTTTTTACAGGACGAATAGATGTTTGCGTTCATAAGTATTCAACATAACTCTTTCTGATCCATAAACTGAAATCTCTTAATGCTAATATCTTAGATCCTCTTCCTGACCCCTCCACACGCCCCAGGACTTCATGTAGGAATGCCTCAGGATACACAGTGCTAGGAATTAACAGTGTTATTCTCCCCTGTAAAATTATCAGTGTCTTGGGATATGACTAATATGAAATAAGTTACACTTTTTGGTTAACCATCATGGTTTATGTTTTCCTGTTTTACAGAAGGATTGCTTGAAAAATCAGTTGCGGATTCAATGAACAAAATGGGTCCTTGGGACCTGAGCCCCAAAATCTTATCCCAACTCAGAATTAAAAATTAACTTTAATTTTTGTGTTATTTAAGCATCTCAGACAGGGGTTTTTTTATTGCAGTTTTTCTTTTGTGAGTATAAAAAGTTAGAAGCTTTTTATGGTGTTTAGTGCTTATAATGTAAAATTACTAAACCATTCCAATTTATGAGCATACTTCAAGTAAAGCTTGTTTTATCTGTATGAAGAAGAGTGATCCTTTCTCTCCAGACTTCCTAGAATACAAACATTATTACTGCGGTTTAATGTTTTGTGTGGACTGTGACTGCTAGTTCCCTCTACCCTTTTTTTTTTTCCTTCTGTTTCTTGGTATGTTTATTTATAGGGGAGTTATGAGACTGTGATTGAAGTTGGAAAAGACCATTCCCTTGGGCTTGAAAAGTGACTGACCCCAATCAGCAGGGCTTGTTGTCAGTGCTGCTGGAATCTCTTCATCAGTGAGTGGAAAGTAGTTTCCTGTCAAGTTTAGTTAGTATTGGGTTTTTTTTTTCTTTCTCTCTCTCTTTTTTTTAATCTCCGGCATAGACAATCTCTGTTTTTACATACAGTGTTTGTCCTGTAAATATACAAAGAAGAAACCCTGTGTTTTAAATAAGACAACTATTAAAGTCTGGTCACCTTTATCTTCTACCTCTGGAATTTTAAACTAAGCTTGATTCTGTCTTTGCTCAGTATGTTGGACAGGTGATATGTGAGGCTACACAGGTAGAAGTACAGGTGTCTGATCATGCTGTGATTGGATGAAGGAATAAAGACTATGCCTTTGAAGAAGGAGTTTTTCTTCATTCTCCAGTGAATGAACTGTAGGGAAACAAAAATACCTGTCCATCAGTTTTTCACATTGGACAATCAATAAATGCGAGAGTAGGTTTGTGGTATGCTTTTTATTTGTTGAATAAATTTATAAGGAACAATAGTTCACTTGAGGGGATTGGATCCATGTTTGAAAAGACATCATTACCTTTTTCTGAGAGCAACTTCTGATTTCCTTTCAACATCGCATTTTTTAAAAAATCCATTTTTCTTTGCAATATTTTTCTCAGTGTGATGGTCTGGCATGTACCCTTTACATTTGCCAGATCCAGATAAAAAGATGCAGTTCTCAAATAGCCATTTTTTCTGGATATTTCTGGTTATTGTTCTTCCTATTGTTGTAGAAGTGAGCAAGTCTCATTCCTGTCATTTTCCCCCTCTAACTTCTGCTTTAGGAGGAGAAAAAAGAAAAGAGAAAAGGAAATCACTAAAGGAAGAGTGACATTTTTCACACTTACTTTTGATGGTCAGAGAATTTATTGAAGTGCTGTTCTTGACAGGGTGGTTTCAACTGCAATTCAAGCCTGGCCTCAGATCTGAGTCAGAGCCAGGATCTGACTACGACAGAGGGGGTTTGCCTAAAACCTTCTCACAGTTCCAGCTACATCAGCTACGATCACAGCTTCCTGTTTTTGTCGATTGTTGTCAGACTTCATTATTAGACTAAAGTGCTCCAAGATAAAATGGGCTCTGTCATAGAAGTGCCAAGTGTTATTAATTATTAATAAAATAATTAATTAAACCCCACCATGCTGGTAGTGATCATCTTCAAATTCAAGGGGAAAACTCTGAGATGGCTGATATGTAAGTAAGGAATTTGTAGCTTTTTTTTCAGGATTTTGGCCCATGGTCATGAGGAACAGCACTCCTTTATGAAAAAGCTAAAATGCTCCAGTACGTCAGAGGGCGGCTTTTGTTTCCTACACATCTCAAAGCAACTGCTTCCCTCTCCCTTTGTTTGTTACCTTCTGACATGCTTAAAGCGAGGAATGATTGAATATCTGATTAACTTCACGTAAGAAGCATTTTTGCCCAGTTTTCTGACGAGATGCCGAACCAGTCCAAATCCTTTGAGTCTTATGTAGGAGGTAATCCCACGATCCAATGTCAGAATAATCCCCCCAAGACAGCTTAAATATTTGTAGTTCTTTCTTAAATCAAGAAATCCCTTGGGGTTTATACCAATCCCAATTTAAAAAATGACTTGACCTGAAAACCCTGGAGGAATGTTTGAATGAGGTTGTCTTGCCTCTGGCTTCCTGGCCAACTTACTCTAATAAGATGTGAATAAGATATACAAGGTCCTAATTTATAATGTGATATGAAAATTATACATTCAATGAAAGGCTAGGGGGAAAAATAAGGGATGGCAATGGTGATAGAGACAGCATTTATTGTGATTACTAGAAGGGGGCCTTAGTGGGCTGGGATTATTGTACTTTAAGTGAAATTGATTTTGTTCATGATTTGATTTTAATCTAGTTTAGATGAATCAAATTCTACAAGGAGCAGATATTTAATTTAGTACATTAGGATGAAAAGGACATCAGTTCAGAGAAGTTTAATGCATATGATGTGATAAAAGCAGTATCTGATTATGGGGGGTTTTTTTATAGTAATTCCTTGTTATTTCATTACTTCTTGGACATTTTTTTTCTCTACGCATAATTTTTTTTTTATTAAAAACAAACAAAATTCTAGTTTCCTTAATGATATTGAGGCTAGTTCCCAAAGCAAAACAATAATAATGCTAAAAATTGGAGGAAGACAGAGAGGAAGACAGAATTCCATATTACCACACTGATTTTTGCTAGAGATCTACTACTGGAACAAACAGAAGATCCTCGCTCGGCTCCAGGACACTTACTACAGATGAGTTCCTTTGCAAAACTAGCCCTGCCTGTCTTGTTACAGACTGCAGTTGTAAACAGAGTCTGTAGAAACCAATCTCCTACAATTTTCCAGTCTACTGTTTCCTAATCTAAGGGAGCTGGAATGCTCTGCAATTTGTAAGAAGTTGGTTGCTATTGAAGAGAGGTCTCCTACACTTTAGCACTCAGGACTGGATGGGGCTTTTTTTCTTCTGTTAACAACAGAGCTCAGAAAGCCATTCATACTGAGAGTGTAAGGTTCAGCCAGTGTATATAGGTACACACAGATTTCTTTTTCTCATACAATAGTTTATGTGAAAATATTCTTATTTCACACTCTGTTCCCTGACATCCAATTGCTAGCGGCCTCTTGTTGGAAGAAAGAAATACTGTTGATTCACTGGCTTCCTTGCACATTTTTAGCACTGTTCTTTGGGTTGTTATAGATAAATCAGAGTAGTAGATTCTTCACTGAGAAATGTTTTCTGTTTGGTTGTTTAATGAACAAAGCTTTTATATGCTTAAGGAAAAGATTTGCTGTGATGAAAGGGACTTTCTATTACTATCTACATTCACAAAGATTGGCATGGGTTACAGTGATCTGCATGGGAATATAATAAAAAGGAATAATGAAGGAGAATTCTTACATCATAGATGCAGGGCAGGAGTTGGCAGAAAGGCATTTTAATACATCAGTCTGGGAATGCTTGATTATATGTCACATTGCTGTCCTTGCTTGTGTTAAAACAAATTATGAGTGCTCTTGCCCTCTTTGTATAAAATATAATTAAGATTTTTCATCTGCTGAAATGCTTTTCAGCAAAAGGAAGAAAAAAGGAGAAGGAAGATGAAAACAAAAAGGCAACTCTGTGGGCCTGACAGGCTGTGTCCAGAGGATAGGACCTTGAATTTCAATGCTTAAATCTAATCGTGTCTCAGGCAAAGCTACATCCCCCTTCAACTCCCCCTTCCATGTAACAAGTTGTTCCAATTTAAAACCAATTTAGCTAAACTGGGACACTGGTGGATAATTGTCAGATGCCTCCTATTTGGAGGCAGAATTCACTCTGGAGAAATCTCCGGAGACGGGTTTACACTGACGTAAATGAAATTAAGATTTTAAAAGAGTGCACACTATCTGTAGAGAATGCACTGGATTTCCCCCTTATTTTACTGTTTTAAAGCTAGTACCTATCACCTGCTTTCCTGGTCCAAGAACTGTGGTCATTCTGGTTCCCAACCAAAGCTGAGAGCCAGCAGAGGAGCTATTTGAATGACACATTAAGAATGTGGTCTGTCATGACAGAGATGCTGTTTACATTTCTGGTTTGAAGTGTTGGCTCATTTTTGGAGCATAAGTAAATAAGTCCCAGATGAATCAACAAAAGTAGATGTTTTATGTGATAGTATCTTTTACAGAGAGCATAACAACAAATAGATATATTGTTCCTTTCCGTCCTTAAGTACTTACCTGTTGTAGCCAGCAACTTCAATTCTAGCTTGCTGTTTTAAAATATAATGTTTTTATTACATTTACATTGCTTTCTGCCCTTAACAAATTGGCATTGTTGTATAAGACTATTATTTTGGATCACATGAAGGTCACTTGAGGTTTGAGTAAAGCTATGTTTGACATGGCAAGGGATAGAGCACTGAATTTGATCCATGTCTTATCAATAATCTTGGATTTCTTCCACCTGCAACAACTATAGTTTCACTGTTTCTCTTGCTTTTTCCTTGGAATGCTGGCAGTAATGAGAATTTTGTTGTCATTGCTGACTATAAGTCCTATACTGAGATTGCATCAGCTCATTTAGCAAGAGCTTTTCAGAGACCTACTGGCAGAATTGCTTTCCTTATTTTGGTCCTTCCATTTTGCGGATTTAACCCCAAAACGAGTCTTCAGAAAAGAAGGTTCTACTCTTACATCTATTAAAAAAATTACCAGAACATGTTATGCTAGGGAATCCAATTTTATTTTTATTGAAGTATTTTTAAATTTGCTGAATGCTTTAAAACATTTTGTTTCACATGGCAAAGCTAACATCATGTCTTTAGAAGGAGAAGGGTAGAAGGGAGCAATGTAAACATGGAAATCTGGACATTGCATTGATGAGATAAACTATAATTAAAAGCTTTTGTATATTAGTATTTTTATAGTATTGTGTTTCCTTGCTCTTACTAGGCTTTAAACTGCCTGAAACTGTGAAAGCCTATATTCAATGTCACAGATGTGTGCAGGAGAATGCAAGCGGGTTGACATGTACTTGTCAGTGTCAGCTGAGAAAAGAGATGGCATGGATTGTTCAGTGGAACAATGAAGGAGGTGGTGTCTCTGGGACAATAGCATTAGCTGGCAGAGCAGATGGACTGCTAGCTTGGGAGGTCTAACTAATCCTCTGTCAGAACAAAGAACAAGAGTTTATGCTTTACATGGCATAAAATCTATGAAAGTAAAACAGAAATTGGGATGTATCCGGAATCTTTAGTTAGGGCTACCGAGTTCAATAATTGTGCCTGCAAAGGCTGTTTGAAATATTCCAGTATGAGTGAATGTATCAGCACATGGATTCATTAGTATTTAGCAAATATAGAAATTTTCAACATATGAGTAAACTCTCCTAGATAGAGTGGTAACATAATTTCTTAAATACAGAACCTTTACTAGGACACTGTCTTTAGTTCTTTATAACTTTGCCAAAATTAACTTATCTAACATTTCCCATTGCCAAGATTTGCCTAGATTTAAGTTTTTTTAAAATGTCTAGAGACAAAATATATTATTAAATAAAATTTTAAAAACTCTTGTATCTGTTTACTACAGCAAATGTAGCCCTTCCATGCTTTGAAAAAAACAAACCTGGAATTGGTAAGAATGTATATTTTCTCTTTCTTTGGGAAAACCACCCATGTTTAGTCCATTCATTCACATTTAAAAATACCTCAGTTTGCCCTGGCTCAGTAGCAACATTTGCATTTGGCAGCCAAAGTCTGTGATTTGTGCCTGAATTGAGATCGCTTTTTCTCTCAGAAATCACTGGTGTGACCTGACTGCACATGAACCATCCCTAAATAGAAATATCCCTGGATATGAGCGTGAGCATTTCTTCCAGTATGGTACTTGCCGAGGACTCTTGGTCTCCAGAGGAAGATTTTCAGTAGCTGTCCAGTTCATGTCCAAAAAGAACTGAGAATTGAAGCCTGGCTTGGTTGCAGTGAGGTGAGGAGTAAGTGTGGAGTAGAAAACAAGTAGCTGCAGCTAGGCAGGAATATAAGAACTGAAGGTAAGAGAAAAGGTAGCAGATTATATTGGCATGGTAAACAGGGCTTAAGAATCTGGAAGAGCAGCAGCAGAGACTGGATAGGAATGGTCACCGAGGAAAATGTTAATGAGAAGCTCAGCACTGGAAAACAATTATGAACTAGAAATTCTGAGTTAGAAAATATTCACGAGGGCTAATTGGAATGGTGGAAGCTTCTTTCTGTAGGATTGTTCTGATACTGAAAGTGAGAAAGCCAGGTCAATTTGCCTATGCCAGATATGCTGTCATCCTCTTCATTGCCTGGAAAGTGAATTAAGGAAAGAGTACTTTTTTATGCCTGAAGTCATTCTGGAGACACATGACTTAAATGAAGCTCTCATTTCAGCAAAGACTCGTGCTTCTCATTCCCTGTGTGACAGCCTGTGATGCAGTAACTCTGGTGTGCAGAATGCCTTTGCACTTGCCCCAGCAGCTGAGGGCAAGGGGGGGTCTGTTCAGACCCTGTGGGAGGCTGTGAAGTGCCAACTACTGGGAGAAGTGAGACCCTGGAGCTCTGAAATTTATTTTGCACCTCTCTTTCAGTTTCAACAGATGCACATCAGGCCTCTTTGTGAAACATGCCCTGCAATGCTACCACATACTGCACAGTGATGATGTGTGGATAAATCTGTTAATATTTAGAAAGAAATAAAAAGTTACAGTGGGAGAATCAGGAGCCCCCGAGGAAGTTAATATCTTCGTATTATGAACAGCATGCTGGAAAGGGTGTGTGGCGTATTCACTGAATAGTGAGGATAAACTAAGCACAGACAAGCTGCTGATTAACAAGAAGTGTGTGATCTGTGTGATCTGTGCACTCTTTGAGAAGAAATTGCAGATGTCAATTGCAACGTTTATGTACAGAGAGGGAAAAACAAAACAGAACAGTTGTTGTCCTGACATTCCCTAATTTCTGGTTTCCCAATTTTGTGGTGTTCACTTCTGTAAAATTTCAGCAGTGAAGCTTTCACTATAGTTCAAGCTAGGCCTGCTACTCATCTTTCTTACTCCAGAAGGCTTTCTTAAAAAAAAACAAAACAACAAACTCTCAAAAAAATCCAACCCAATAAAAACAGCCTACTCACCACAAAAATCCATGCTTGCTGGGAAGGAGTTAAATAACAGGCTCTTTTTCTGTCTACTTTGCTAATCTGGACACTGTGTTAGATTTACAATTGCCTATGAGGTTATCTACCCTGTTAAAGCTCAGAAGAATTTTCAGTGACGCTCATTTGTAGTTATACCTGCTGGGGAAAGAAAGAGCTTGTGCAATTACAACTTCTCTTATAGCCATTGCTTATCTGAGCCTGCCTCTGAGTCAGGAAGCCTTTTCTGGCTTGAGCAGTGCAGTGAAGAATGACTCCGCTGCCAACAGAATGGAAACTCAAAACGAGATTGAGTTTAAATCCACAGCTGGGACTTGAGCACTTGGCACAAGGGATCATAAGGTCATTGCAGTAAGACAGGGAATGTGCATGCATAGTGTCTAAGAAACACATCAGCTTGCAAGCCCTCACTGCAGAATTTCACTCTGTGGCTTGTGTGTGCTGTACAATAAATCCTCATTTTTTCAACCTGTAAGAAAGCCCCAAGTCTGTATGATTTTTTTCATTTTTATGATCAGACAAAAATATTTACCCACAGTAAATATTTATTTACTAGAGTTGTCACTTCCAACACAGTGGAAAATGGATTTTTGTATTCTTTTTGACAATCAAAAGATACAAAATGTCCTATGAAATAGGATTGTATTGTTCAGGATAACAAAACTCACATAACTGAAGGCAACTTCTTTTTTTAAACATGGTTTGGGATTTCTGTATATCTTTTAATGCCTTGCGGATTCCAGATTGCGTGACCACTGCATTTAGTAATAGTATTAAATTCAGGGAAAAAATACAGATTGTTTATAAAGGTAAAGCTTTATTAGTAGATAGTTACAGTATTACAGATTTTCTTTTCACTGTTTATTCCAGGTTAGATTTATTACCTTGCATTATTCTTGATAAATGACCACAAGAGAAATTGGTTCTTTTTAAAGAGTGAGTATGACCTCTGAAACTGGAGGTGCATATTAATCTTACAGCCAATAATCCTGCCTGAAAAATACATAAAATCCATTTTAATAGAATCAGAAGTAATAATTTCTTTCAGTGAAGGAAAGGTGAAAGCTTCACTTAGACAGAAAGCAGAAACCAGTCTTGTTTCAAGGAGTTAGGGTAAAATGGGGTAGTGTACAGGGAAACAGGCATGGGAGCATATTTGGGAATCTGGAGATTAAGTTGGCAGGAATAGAATTGTTTGGTAAGAATGTATTAGTAAGAAAAAACATTTAGTTGACATTCATAATCTCTTTATAACTTTGGTAATTGCTAATGCACTGATCTCCCAGCCTCTGAGCATGTTTTGTCTGTTGTCTGATAGGCATGACAAACTTGTCAGAGATTAGATGTATATACTTCATACAGTATATAAACTATACTTTTAGACATCTGAATCCTCACAAGAGAGAGCTGATGAACCCCCTAAGCTTTGAAAAACAGAGCTTGCGTGGGATAATTGAAATGCCAGACATAAAGCCATATTAAACTGAGCTTCATCAGTTAAGCCTCTCACAGAGCTGCATGTGCTGTATAAAAACCAGCAAAGCAACCAACTGGTACTCTGACTTTCAGATGGCAAGATTGATTTCTTTTTCTATGGAAAATGGGAAATAACTAGGATCTAAAAATGCAAATAATGCACACCAAGGATAGGCTAAATGTGTGAAGGAAACTGTAACAGCTCCAAAAGCTAGAGCTGAAAGCTTTATCATTTGATTTAAATAGACTGTAACACTGGAGACTATTAAAAGAAAATGAATCCAGATTTGGGAGTCTTATCATTTGAAAAAATACTGAAAGTTTTTTCAAATGATAAGATGGATTTAAAAAAACCCAACCCTTTTGCAATTTGCTGAATCAAAAAAAAAAAATTAAAAAAAAAAAGGGGAAAAGAGTTTCAAGAGTTCTGGCACATATTGTTCTGAATTTAAATGGACTCCCTGCAGTTGCTCAGTGAAGCTGGCATTCTTGACAGGCCAGCAACTTCAGTTTAGTGATCAGCTGCTTGAGGTTTTAGGATCTGTGACTCTGATAGGAATTCGGATGCTTCAGGCAGCCTCCCCTGCAGAATGAGAGGCAAGTAGAGGGAGAATTGGGTCTCTCAGCACTTCCAGTCTCCAGGCTCCTTGACAGGACACCCCTGGCATGACTAACTGCCCTTATGGGAGTTCTTAAAACACTCTTTTGGAATCATTGGCGGTTCATCTATGCAGCAAACATAAACCCAAATGCTTGTTGGGGTCAATGAATACAGTCAGAGGAACTCCTCAGGGAAGATGAATAGGACTTGCAGTAATGAGGAAAATGTCACTTTTCAGTGACTTTCCTATAATTTTCTTCTGTTTTATAATGGTGTCTTCTTAACTTTGCTTGACAAAGCTGCACACCTACTCCAAAGCTATTCAAACTTTCATTTATGCTGAAAAAAATTGACTGCCAAATCTAGCTTTTATTCAGAAAAATAAACTTTTCTGGCTGTGATATGTTGTGGCATCTTCATATTTATTTAAATCCTTTATCTCTCTCTCTCTCTCTTTTATTTATTTTTTTTTTTTCATTCTGTTTGGCAGGACAGTTTTTTTACTTGAAACTTTCCATGCTTCTCAAAGTAGTGATTAAACACTTCCCAATTCAGCTACTGATGTACTGCTAATAGGTCATACTCCCCCCTTCTCCCGAGTTAAATTATTTGTCCATTTCTCATCAGATGATGTGATCGTATGTTTAGCAGTTTACTACCCTGCTTCCACTTGGATTTCTGTTGCACCATTTGCTGACAAGCAGGAAATCTAAAATAAATAACTTAGTTTAACCTTCACTTTACCCAATGTTCTTACCAAACAGCCTTTGTTATTTTGAGGTTTGTACTGCCAAGTGACTAACACACAACATCTGCATAAGTATCAAGGTTAGAAATACGGACCTGTGTTTATTTGCACCAATTTGTCTTGGCCAAATGAAGATCAGGCTCTTAAAATATGACAGGATAATGACCATTAAGGTCCCACCTCTTAACCTTTCATTCTGGTTTCCACCAATATGCATTAACTACAGTGCTTTCTTTCATTCTGCTTTCTTTTTTATTATACTCTCCCATCAGGCTTGCAGTAATGTTGCTTTCTGTGGCTTCTATGTGCAAAACACACACTCTTGCAATAATCCACATTTTGTTTATTCCATTTCAGGGGCAAGGGGGTTTGAAATGAGGTACCATGAAGCATTCTCTTCCTGCTTTCTCTAGCAACAGGTTACAAATTATCTTAGACTGTAATGTAGGCAGAAATATATTATAATGACAAAAGGGTATTGATAGATGAAGGAATCCTTTAACTGTTTGTGGCTGTCATCTTTCTCATCTTTGGTGCCCAGCTTTCAATATATATTCTGCCAAACAAACCATAGCTCACAGACACTCACGAAAAACAGTTTCAGGAAGTTTCACTCATACAGAATACCTTTGTCTGCTAAAACTATTGTGGAATTATGCTGCTGACATTTCAGCTATTGAAAGTGGCCTTTCTTTGCTCTAATTAGTCAGCTGAGACTGTCAGCTTTTCCTGTGGAGTGAAATTTTTATGAGATTTATAGTGGTCTCTTCTTCAAGAGGAATTAGTTGTGAAAGGACACATCTGAGTAGGAAAACTTGCTGCTATGCAGACTGTTCAGGTTGTGTTTCAGAGTGAGAGTAGTGCTGTTAAAGACACACTGGCCCAGGATGGGTGGTTTCACGAAATCTTTTTCAAAAATTAATTGTATTCATGTCAGGCTGGTCCTGTGAGAACTGCAGTCAGGGACTGTGTTTGGTGGCTCCGTAGAAATTTTCATGGCTATTGGGCAGGTCATGCTTCATAGACCGTATTTGGTCATTGATTGGAATAGGCTTCTTTTAAGTGCTTTTCTCAGGTTTGTGAGAAAAGGCTCTTCACAGCCCTTCCTTTGTTGGAGCAGTGCATCTATACATCACTCGGCAGGATTTGCTAGCTCTCAGGGCCTGAATACTGTGACTGTATGAAGGAAGGAAAATGTTGCATTGGTGAATTTCCCTTAAATATCTCATCTACTATTTACTTCACTTTGAGTTCAGTGTTTACATCTTTTGAGAGAGCAAAACCTTGAGAAGTTTTCAATAAAAGTAGAAGGGTGGTATACTAGCAGTTCTTGTTTTGTTGGTGATGTAATGTACATGAAAATCAGAGCACAGGGTGTATAGTGTATGTAGTATTGTGAGACCTATCACACAGGATCATCTCTGATTGTCAGTGATGCTGGATTTTTAGGATCAGATGATTTGGTATTTGAAACAAGACAGCTTGCCAAAGTCACTGCTTTAGTGTCTTCCAGTAGATACACTCCTTGTTCAAATCAATAAAATACCCAAGCTCAGCTTTCATTAAGCATGAGCCAAATGTCACCACCTCCTAAAAGTGTGCTGCAAGATTCCAATATGTAGCTGCCTTCTGCTCATACTCCAGTAAGCTTGTGATAAGTTCACTTTAAACCAGATTTTCTTCCTGTTCCTTGCTTCCTTACCCTCCTTTCTTTGCTCATAAGGGTTTAATTTTCACTAGCTTGCCAAAAGCATAATTATGCTTGGTGCATATAAATACCCAGTGGAGATCAGAAGGGAAGACAGAAAAAGTAATTTTTAGAATTCTAAAAAAAATGTCAAATGTAAACTGAAAGTGCCAACAGTATTGGAAGTGTGTGGGCTGGATCACTAATTTCCACTAAGGCAGGCTTCATTCAAGGGGAAAATATGGCTAAATTAGATACACTTAGGTAATGAATTCTTGCATATCCCTAATGAGCACTTCAGATTACCGGCTATTAGAATTCTAGTATACCTAACCTAAATTTGGATGGGATACTGCCTACACAGCTCTCAGGAAAAAGAATTACATTCACTTTTTAGTATATGGGCAGCTCGTTTGACTGTATAATGCTGTGTGTCATAAATGCTGTCAGTTTAAATAGGATTTAACTATCTGTATACACAGAAAATCCAGTGTGGATTACCTGGAGAGTCTTTGTTCTTTGTGTAATTTGTGATTCACTGAATTCTTGTAAGGCAACTTTAGCAGATTGAAATTGCAACAACCCCAGTGACTTTCAGCAAGCTCTGCTTGCTGATCTGTGCTTGGAAAAGAAAAGAATAATTCTGCATCTAATGCATACTAATTTTTAAAATTTCGGGGCATTCATTGATCACTTGTAACCTTTGATGGAAAATATGGACTGTGCATTGGACAATGCAACCACAGATTCACAATTTAGATTATTTAGAGTTATATTTTGACACGGGCTGTGTTTCTGTTAGCATGACTTAAAGAAAAAAATAGTGCCTTTAGATCACCAAGGTGAAACTCATATGGTCTGATCAGAAATCCCTTGGAGTCAATGAAAAAAAAAATACTCCTGTTAATGCAAATAGACCTTATATTAGACTGAAAACCATCTCCTTCAAAGTTCTTCTGAGGTCTGCAGTTGCTTTTTTTTATAGATTGCATTTTCTCTAATTCTCTTACTAATGGTGTCTAGAACTGATCTCTTTTGCTCTATTATGCCCTAATAGCTTTCTCCTTCTGGGCTTTTATTCTGGATCTTACTATTAACTTCTGTACACTTCTACAGAGTTAAATCTCCATTTTTTGTCTTCAATCAAATAACTCTTCAAAACCCATCCCTTTTATGGAGCTTCAGGGAGAACCGATTGACTTCAAGAAATCTGAAATACAAAGAATATACTAGCCAAATACAAAATATAGTTAATTATCTTCACTGGAAAACTGGTTTTCCAATGTACTCAGGAATAGTCTAATTTCCCATGTGGTTTTTCCTTATGCCACTTTTTTTTTTCCCCCCTGCATTATCTTTTNTTTTTTTTTTTTTTTTGTTAATTTGCATTAAAGATCTTCTGCATTTAGTTTGTTATCACTAACATTTTTACAGAGGATTTCTCATCTTATTTCCCTATAATGTGTGGTTCACACATATGGGGTTAATATATCTCTGAGTATAGAAACCTATTACATTTAAAAATACCCTGCTGCCAGTGTAGTGCCATACTTTGCTTTTATCAGGTAGTGATATTTTAAAAACACAAATCCAAATTTATTTGAATGTCTGGCCAAAGTCAGAATGCTAACATTGCAAATAGGAATAAATTGTCCTGTAATCTTTTCTGACTTTTGAACATTTGTTTTGTGTTACTCTGTGCAAGTATAATGAAACTCTTCCACTACTTGCTGTGGAATAAGAGAACACTGACAGGTGGATAGGATTTTGAATCTCTCTGCATATACAAAATACTAATAAATTAGTTGAAACCAAAATATACTTCTGTATCGTTTCTGTATGCATTAAAATTTATGCCAGATATTCCCTTCTGTGTCAGGCCATGAGTGACATTTGAACAACAATTTTTGTTCACATGTGGCATATCTAGACTGTCTGGATTTCTCTTTAAAAATAAGAACAACCTCTTCCCCACCCCCTCCTCAAGCCCACAAACACAGAACAATTCCATAATGATGCCATTTTCAAAGCCCTTTCTGTCACCACTAGAAGGCTATAAAGTCATTCATTTGTTCTATAGAATCGATACTGTATCTTATTTGCCAGAATTTTGCATACATATAAAGGTTATTTTGTTATAAATAAAGAAGACCAGCATGCTTTTAATGGTGAACTGTTTCAATTACAATTTGTCTATTATCACCAGAATAATATCAGAAAATAAGTTTATTCAGTTTTTAGTAAATTCAGTTAGATACTAGATCTTGGTTTATGCCTCTGTACCAACATAAGAAACAAAAAAAAACTCTATGAAATTGCATTAAGATTCTTTTGTGCATATAATGCTTAAAATGGTTTTTTTTTTCTACTTGTACTTTGCAAGCAAGGTTAAAAGTAATAGATACAGAAAACAAATTAGATCTAGAAATATTTGAAATTACAGGCTCAGATTTTCCTTAGCTAAGAGCTCAGAGCAAAATACAAAGGAGTTATTATGGATCTGCTTACTAATAACTATAATTATCCCAAATGAAAAGAGTAATTGTTATATATAAATTGCAAATGGGTCCTCACAAAACAGCATGTTTTCTCAGGACCCATGGGCAATGCAAATATAACAGGGTAGTTGTTCTAATAAGGCTTACTGAACATCTATTCCAGCAACTTTTTTTTTTTGTCAAATTTTGTGAAACCAAACACTAATCTATGACCAAAATATAATGATGCGAAGAAGTAGGGCTGCTTGGCATAATATTAAATGCAAGATGTTCTCAATAAGATCAGAAAATTGTTGGATATCATTGGGTATGTTTCAACAGGAGGTCTGGTTTTTATTTTTGTCTTAAGAGGTATTTCTCTTTACAGCTGGCATCTAACTTTCACATCAAACCTTCACATGTATAAACAAGATCAAAAATTTTGAAAAACTTTAAATTCCTCAGTCAGCATTTATTTTATGAGCTCAGTCATATTATTACTTTACAGAGCATGGTATGTCTTTTTCTCCTGTTTCCTTTTAGAAATTTTTCATAACCATGGAAGAATTAATGGTGTTACAACCTTAGAAATGGAGCAGGATCAGAAAAGGGGGTGAACGAATTATCTGGATTAAAAGGTCTGGATGTAAATGTATGGCTTCCATTGATCAAAAAGAAATAGAAGGATTGTCATACTCTGCTATTTTTCAGTTCTCAAACTGCCTTTTTTTTTTTAAGATAACAGTAGTTTTTCATGCATAAATCTACGTTTTGTATAATCTATGCAAAATCAAGCCTAGAGGCAGGAAGACAAGCAGCAGGGGTGCTTCTGGGAGGCAGAGGAATTGGGCTGTAAGGGATCACTGAGAAATATTCTAAGAAAGGGGGAATCTTTGTGTTCAGTTCTTGCACAATTACACAAAGCTGTTTCACAGAACCCCTTGTTTAATTTTACTTTTTTTTATACATAATGGCAGCATCATAAGAAGAAAAATCATTAAAATCTTAAAATTATATGATTTTTTTTGAACACCATAGTTTCTTCTGCCATTGAAGGTCAGATTTTTTTGTTGCTTTGATACAGTATGATTCCATCAAGTTTGTGGACATTTGTCTGTGTCAACGACAGTGGGTTTGCAGGGATTTATACCAACTAAAACTGATTTTCAAACTGAAATCCTTCATTTTATATTCACTTTTTCTTAAGGTGTTCAGAAACTGTTTAAATACAATGGCATATTTCTTCCTCTGACATTTGTCTGACCTTAAATAGTTAAAGCTGACACCCAAGTAGGCCTTTTTTAATGCACAAGCCTTTGTGATATGCATTTAGGTGTTGTCTGTTTCCATTTTACTAACTTGTTGTGTGGTTCATCTAACTTCTCTGAGTTGAGCTGAAAGACTTGTACTTGGAGCTGTAGCTATCAGTGGAAGTAAATGAGTTGCCTCTAGTTACAACACAGTTTTTTTTTTGCCCCTTAAGCAGCAGTAGTCAGGAAGCCTGGAACAGGATAAAAAAAAATCAAAATAATTGGATGTAAGAAATCTGAAGGTACAGCAGAGATGTCTTCTTTTTTTTTCAGGTAACTGTAGAATTTGAATAATTTAACCTTTAAAATGTTGTTTATTCTGTTGTGATCAAGAGAAAAAAATGTCACTCCTTTCTTTTGCTGATGCCATTTACAGGGTATGATTACAGATGCATGGTGTAGGTGCTTGTGTACAAGGGGCCCTCATCTTAGTGAGGAACTTTACTCTGGGAAACAAATCAACCAGAACACTTAAAAAAAAACAAAAACAAAAAAACCCTACGTGGATTTATCTTGCATTACTCTGGGCATTTAGAAGCTAAATGGTTTGCCTTGCAAAACTAGATATGAGAAATCTGCCATAAACTATAAGAAGAGCTTTTTTGGTTAATTGCCCAAACCTTGACCATTTCCTTGTTTGTTTTTTTTTTTTTAATAGATATTTATGGTCATCCCATCTCTTGTATTTTGGACTTGGTAGCTGCCTGGGTGCTACTTGTGGCAGTGGCTTCCTGTGGGCTGGGGCTGGCAGCTGGAATTGCCTTCTCAGGGGGGCAGGGCAGGGCAGGGCCCCTGTTGCCCCAGCCAGGAGCAGGGCAGCTGGAAGGTGGCAGGAGCAGCCTGAGCCCTGGGCATCAGGCCCTCCCTGGAGGCTGAATGGGGCCACACTGAGCATCAGCCCAAGGTCTGAACTAGCGGCAGGAGAGCTGGGCACAAGCAGAGCTGTTGATGCAAATGGTGGTTATGAGTAGGTAGCATCCCCTCTTCACACCAAGTGTTGTTTCATTTGTGTTCCCTTTCCTGAGTGCACAGTGGCACACACCACTGAACTTACAGTTGCACATGACTAAAGCAAGAGACATCGGGACGATCAGTTCCAGCTGCCATGAAATGATCTGGTACCATTTTGCCACCTCCAGAAGTTAGAAAATTGCTGTTGTCTTGCTTGAGGAGATGCAGTTCAGACTGTCATTGTTACAGTGTGTATTAGTAGTGCTATGTGCTGCCTGGTACTAGTCTTTGTGGAGCCTTATTCATAGTGTCATGCCCATATGGGATTTGTCAGCACTGCTTCACCACTTGTGGGAAGACGGTGGTGTGCTGTCATTAATATTCCTATTCTGGGAAAGTCAACAGAAAGTGTTCATGGAAAAGTGCGAATAAATCAAGGAACAGATCTCTTACCCAGAACTTTGTAGTAGAACTTTGTGTGCTTTGAAATGTGACCAAAACATTACCAAAAAAAACCTCAAAAAAACCCCACCCCACAACGTGTTACCCTTGTGACTTCCAGAAAAAAATGCTGTGTTTTCTGGAACATATTGCTTTGGCAGGTCTAGATTATATATATTCTGCTCTCTACCACTGCAGAGAGTCCAGTGGAAATACTCTGCTTGCTGTGCGAATCATGGCCCGTAGCATGCCTTAGGGCATGGCACTTGTGGGGCTCAAGTGATAGCTGAGTTGCTGTATATGCACAGTATAGTTGCTTAAACTTACTTCAACATAAAACAGCACATTTACACATTAGACAAGCACAAAGTGGTCCATGTGGAACTGCTTTCACTTGAGGCAAAGTGTCCTTGTAGAGTTTTGAAGTGTGAAGCGAATTTTATCATTTTAAATTGTACAAATAAGGAGAAAGGAAAGTTAATTTGTATTATTTTTCCTGTTTCAGAGCAATCAAGGGGATTTTTTTTTTTTGAAGGGTAGGAGGCGAAGACAAATTACCCTTTTGTAAGGGTGCAAGCCAGTTTACAAAGGAATATAAAATACGATACAGAATGCAGGGAGGGAGCATCTCAGACAAACTGAGATATGTGATGAGTATATTTATTTTGTGTTTTATTATGTGTAGCTTTTTGTTTAGACGGGTGGAAAGGAAATAATTGTGTTGGGTTCATGGTCTATCAGAAAAAGTGCTATGCATATCTCTTTTTCAGGGAAAACACTAGTTATTTGGTATACCAGTGGCATATTTAATATATTTCAAGATCAGTCTTAATTGCATCTTACTTGAAACACTGGCATATGCAGAGGGATAGTGCAGTGTGAAATTTATCACTTTACCATACAGGTTTTGGGGCAGGTATGCTGTTACTGTGAGTTTTTAAAAACTTTTTTCACCTCTTATGATCTAGCTCTTTTAATTCAAAATTGCATTGTTTTGTGATTTTTTTTTTTCATCCCTGAGGAGGTTTCCAAAAAACGCTCACCAAAACATAGTAAACAATTTGAATTATTTGGATTTGATGATTCAGGTAGAAGTATCCCAGTGTGCAGCGGCAGATCTGAGAAGACTGGTTTTATGAACAGCAGCAGTAATTCAGAGACTAAAATGTGGTCCTTTGAGCTTTTAATGCACTAGGACTTGCAGAGGATTAAAACTAAAGTCTCTCCGTGGAAGGCATTGGAATTACATCTGAGAATGAAGCCACCACATCCCAGTCACCATATTACAATAGTAAGCTGCAAGTAAAATGCCTGCTGGAACAACTGAGGAGCACTTATTTTTTGCTGTGACTATGAAAGCCTTGGCAGTTGCCTTTTCGAACCTACAATGTCTGGGTGTCATGGAGAGCTTGGGATTGCCTAACAAGGGGTGGTCTCTACAGCTGTCCGAACTTGAATAGAGAGGACAATCCAAAAATCAGCCTCTCTAGCATGTAGTTCACTGTGTGTTAAGCCCCCATTTTAATTTGCAGTCCATAATATAGTTTCTCTGGCAGCGATTCATAAATCTCCATTTCATCTGTACGTTGGCTGCATTATAATGGCGCTTTCCCTGGTGCTGCCTCTATCTCCAGGATGCCTGCCTTATAGGACATGCAGCATTCTGCAGTAGGAATGTCACCTGATGCCAGTCCTCGCAGATGCCTGGTGTTATTGAAAGTGCATTGATACCTCACATTGCCATGCAGGGCCATGGTCATTAAAATTTTATCATGTAAACCCTGCTGTCTTCACCAAAGAGGAATTGAGAGCCATAGCAGAGGATGATCATGCATTTTATCAGAATCTTCTGAAAGGAAAAAACCAGCAGGCTCAGAGCAGGAAGAAACCAGTATTGCATTTCTTTTAATTTAAATATAATATAATACAATGTCAAAACCCGTGAAATTGACATTTATCTACTGTAGTTCATTTTAACTTTTTCCCCAGAGTGGCTCAGTGTCCCATGGTTGCACAACAGTTCAAACCGGTTGCACATGATGTGATTTTCATATGTTTTTCCTGCAGGGCAGATATTCATCAAAGCATGCAACAGACAGCTAAAGCAAAAGGCAGCAAGCTATAGATTATCACACTGATTTTTTAGGGGTCAGACTTTCAGATTAATAGGTTTAGAGGCTGGGCCATTTGTGCTTCCTAGCCCCATTGCAAATGGAAATTGGCAGGCATGTAACTAAGCAGAGAATTCTGCGGGTAAGACAATGAAGAAGTTTCCATTAAAAAAGCAAAACAAAAACAAAAACCATTTATTGGCCAAAATCTTTTAATTTTGTTCTTAGCAAAACATCACAATAAATAAGTTTCTCCTAGTTGTGGTTTTACCAGGATTCTTCATTTTTTCTTAATATTTTGCTTGTGTGTGTGTGGTTTCCTTTTCAGTTAGAAATAAAAGAAATTAGAGAAAGATTACAGAATTAATTACTTTTTAAAAATATACAGGAAATATTTATAAAATGCCTATTCCAGGTCAAGTAAGAAATATATGAAAAAAGTGAATTTGAGCTGTTTTCTGAAATGATAAATCCTTTTATTTTTTCCTACTGTCTTAAGCTAACTGGTATACAGAAATTACACTTCCTTCCTATGGAAGACTGAGTCTTTCTGAGTTTCTCACCGCCTTTTTTATTAAGACCTAGTTCCCCCAGAAGAAATACTAAGAAGATAACCATTTGAATTCACAGCCTGTTGCAAACTTTAGTTTCACTAGTTTGCACCTAAAGAGAGGTAAGATCTATAACCAAAAGTTTCTAGCCCAAGTAATTGTTCTTTAAATGAATAAGGATAAAGACAGAACCAGATCTCCTGCAGGTAAAAAAGTATTTCTGTTCTCATGTTTCATGCATAATGTGAACTATTTTAGTGGTAGGTGGACTTCTATGAGTAATGAATTCAGGAAAGGCAAACCCAATTTTTCTAGAAGACTGGTATCTAGATGTTCTTACTTTAAAAGCAAAAAGGGGGACTCTTTTTCCTGTAAAGCATTAGTACTAGAGCCAAACACTTCAAAGATACTTAAAAGAAGCAGGTGTTTTCATTCTTTAATGAAATAAATGAGGAAAAAAAAAAAAAGGCTTTTCTTGTAGAGAAGTAATATTTTTTTCTAGCATTGCCAGCAGTGGATATTGTATGAATGTTACTTCTGGATTTTTTCTTATTTTTAAAGAAATATTGGCTTTAGATCTGGTGGCTAACTAGCATGTTCCTACCTTTGTAAGTGTACATATTATCACCATGAGCTAAAATTATTTCAGCTGTTGGTTTATCTTCTCATTCTTTTATAAATGAGCACACTTTTGTTTATCTCTGTGTCAGGCTAGCTTTGATTACATAGAATGTTGGTTCGCCCCAAGATTTTTAGCAACCTAAGCAACATTTTACATCAGAGAAGGTCTAGTGTAACAATGACAAAATGTTGTGAAATGATGCACAAGCAAAGACATGTTGATGTTAAAAAAATTAACTGTCCCCTCTGAACAAGTTTATATTATGAGCTACAGGGTCTTTTCTTCTTTCCTAATTTTTTTGTAAGCGTGGTTCTACATGTTCCGGAGATACTCACACTTATACAATTCTCTTGAAACTCTCAAAACAGAAAGTGAATGGTAAAAAGAACTGTGATGCAGCCATCTGTGAAAGGAGGAACTGATTCCTCCAGTGTGAAAATCTCCACAGCTTCATCTTTGTCCACCCTTGTCTTCTTCAAGCCCACTGAGAAAGGAGAATGGTAGGTTTGAGAAGCTTTGGAGTAACTGGTGCTCTTCTTTGAGGGCCTGCTTCTGGCATTGTTTCAGACCACTGATCTTATTCCTATGGCTTCAAGTGCATTAGAAATAAATAAGCAAGAGATTTTGCAGGAAAGATTTCTGTTTACTTTTTGTCTTTTCTGTATTTTATGATCTAGCTTTTTATATGGATTGTAATCATTTTGTAATCATCATAATACTGATAAGTATTATCAGTTACTTAGTGAAAAAATAACAGGTTGCTCTTATCTATTAAAAATATCTTCTATCTTTTGTGAATATGAAAATACTACAAGAACTTACACCAAATGCGTACTTTCTGTAGAAACCAGCTAGACAATTACACCTAGATAATTACACTTTAGAGCTCTTATTAGTAATAGTGGACAGAGTTGTGATCAAGCGTTTTAAATATGAAATTTTAAACATTTTTTTGGAACTGTCAAGGTTGCTCTCCAAATATTTATAATATTATTTTTCTTGTTGTGCTTGTAGGAATGTTTCATATACTTGTAGCTGAAATCTGCTTCCTTGCAAAAAAAAAAAAAAAAAGCCCTATTTTTTGAGTGCATATAACCTTTTGAAACGTGGAACTTGATGAAATCTGTTTGGACTTGTTTTCATGGATCTAGCAAAAGCGAACTCTGATCTCAGTTCTCTTTCTTTCCATAATACCAAGTTGTAGGTCAAAGCCTTCAAGAAGCTCTTCAAAGAAAGTACTAGAAAAATTCTCATTATGAATAGTGGCTAAATGACTTTGGTTTAAATTCTGTCCTTTTCAAAAATAATTTTAAAAATGCACTGAAATATTGAAATTAAGTCAACACATTAATATAAAAAGCCAGTATGATTCAGATGAAAGACATAATTTTGATTCCATGCAGTAGAAGCTGCACTGAAGTATAAGGAAATGAGAACACAGCTCCCCCTATATTCAAGAGAATTTGGCAGCTTTCACTAGGGGCATTTCTACCAGCTGTAATCATTGTATTGTTATTTCTTGCATTCCTTCAGCTGTGGGAAATATGATGAATAAGAGCAGTCTCATAATGTATATTGATCACCCAAGTATTAATCTACTCAAGCAACATTTACCACTCACTTAGCACTTTTCATTTCTTTAAATATGAAAGCACTTTTAAAAGGTTGATTTGGTCTGTATTTTTCCATTTTACTTATGGAGAAAACAAAGCAGGGCACGGCTAAGTGACTCTCCCTAGTCATGACCTCAGAAGGGTGGGCAAAGTAGCTTGAACCCTCATATTCCTTGAGCTGAAAGGGGAGACAAAGTTGGCCAATTTCTTAAACTGCGGTTGCGCCTGCTATTTCTGTAAAAGCATATTTTGTGTACATGCTTCTCTGTATATTTATTCTCTAAAAATAGCAACTTCTTCCATGTTTCTTCAGTCTCAGTTTTTTCACCTCTACCCGTCTTCATGTCTTTTCTAGGCTTGAAAAACACATACACTCCGATGTCCATGTGGACTTTGAGGGCTGAATACAAGATTCTCTTTTTCCACCTCTTGATCGTGCTGTACGGTCAATCTTAGGAAAGGGTGCTTGTAGGGAAGTCTAGTTCAGCACTTCAGCTTTAACAGATGTAGTACTTCATTTTTTATCTCTTTCTGACAGTACTCCAGCAGGAGTTTTCCAGAAGTCTGGGACAATGTTTTGTGCAAGATAAGATAATACAGTGCACACATGCTGATTCCTAAAAGTGTGCTCTCTAGCATACCACGTTGATAGCACAGCAAGTAAACAACAATAACTACCTCTCTGGCACACACATCCACAGCTATCGCCGAGGGACACTGCCATCCGAAACCTTTTCTTCCATGCAGTGCTGCACAGCTGGGCATGGGCACTGTGATTTATGGTCCACTGACTGCAGCTTCAGCTAGCCTTCTCTGAAGCAGATTTTGCCTTTAAAACGGCCAGTCTCTGCTTTGTTCTTTGTTTGAAAAAAGAAATCAACTGAGTTTTCCACTAGATTTGTAAAGTTCCAAAACCTTTTGTTTCAGTGACAAATACTTCATCCATTGAAACCTTTTACATGTCAGGATGGAACCATCCCCAGGCTGATTTAAAGGCATAAGACAGAAATGGGCCACTCCAGGCTTTCTCTAAATAGTTTAGATGAGAACAATGAGCTAACAGTTCCACACAGGTTTCAGAGGCAGCTGAATTTGCTGGATTGCTGAGTCACTGAAAAGTTGTCACATGAATTAGACAATAATTTCTTTCAATTAGAAACCCACAGAGGCAGGAATATCCTTCAGCTATCATGGAGGTAAAGTGGAAGTTCGGCTCCATTTTGGTGATGTATTCCTCTGCTGCACTAGGGCAAGCGACAATGGAACTGTGAATCTGCTTACAGACACCAAACTTTTCCTTTCCTTTTTCTTTCTTTCTTTCAGTATTTCCTAGCTATCTTTTCTAAATTCATTTTACTGTTGGCTGACTGTCACTGGTCACCATAGCAACAACCTCTGGTAGCAGCAGGTCTGGGTTGCCTGATGTGAGCATCTTCACATTTGAGCCTTGCCAAGGCTAACTATTAATCCAGGGTTATGTATTGGCTCAACACAGTAGGATTGTTTTCTCCCACTTTAGCTGTCTGCCTTACTTTTCTTTTCCTGAGTTGGTTCCTTCTCTTTCCTAATTTATCTTTTGGGCAATCTGGTGTTAATTTTAATTCTTTACTCATTTTGTTATTTTGGAGGACTGGTTAGCTTAAGTATTTTTAACAAAAAAACATACAACACAGTTGCATTAACAAACCTCTTTTTTAAGTAAGATTCATAATTAAAACGAAGGATTTGAGATAATCTTGTTCTTAGGACAAATATTTACAGTTTATTAGAAAAAAATGACTTGCAAGCTCTTTAGATGCTTTGCATGTGGTAACAATGGTGAGTTTTCTCCTAGGGGAACGTGGAGAGAAATACATTTAATGGTAGTGTGTTTGGAGACAGGCAACTAGTATGGGACAGGTGTGAATGATGCAGCACTTAATGGCAGCATAACAGTCTTTAAAAAAATTTTAAACCCTAGACTCTGACCATAAAACAGCATAGAAGAGGAGTTGAAACCTTGCTGTAAAGAAAATACAGCAAAATGGTTAAGAGTACTTGGTTGGGAAATGAGAGCTGAAAGAGAAAGCTGCAGTGCAGTGATTGGTTTGATTTGCTGAATAAATTGCTATGTTCAGATTCAATTTGTATCAATAAGGAAAGCACTGTACACCTGCAGAGTCTGTCACACTTGGTATCCAAAATTCTGACACAGCTAGTCTTAAACAATCTTTTTACTGTTGTCAATAATGAAAGCCAAAAAACCTCAAAGCACCCCACCAAAAACACCCAACCTCTAAACTTGGAGTATTTGCATTTTTATTCCATATATATGAAAAAAGTGAGCAATGCTTCTTTGGGGTATTTCCTTAAGGATACATAATACTTTTAATAAATGTATGGAATATTGCACTATTCTCAATGGATTATTTTAAAAGTAGCCAAGGGGTACTGTTCATTCAGTAGAAGGGTTTCTCTTTATTAAACCTGACTGAAAGCTACAAGCATAATATGCTGTCGCCTTAATACAGTGGAAATTGCACTGAGATAATTTGCAACTATGATATAAAATGAACAAATGTGTAGGCTTTTACATTTGCACCCCAGCAACTGAGGTTTATCCCTGTCTGTAATCCCTGTAGTATCTCAGGATTGAAAACTGCTGGCTTCTAGAGAGTGCTTTTCCTGTGTTTTTGGGTTTTGCTTTGTTTCTTTTTTTGCAGGGGGGTGGAGGGATCCAAACCTCTTTGGACTTGTTTTGCAATAAGCAAATCACTCAAAATTTGAACTCTACATATTTGGTGAATAGTTTGTTTTGGCTTTGGGTTTTTTGGGGGTTTTTTTTGAGTTTGGAAAATCCCTGCAGATTTTTTTTTTTTTGAGTTCAAACTACTGTGATGGGGTTTCTCAGGAGAAATAGGACTGAACTCTTATAAAAGATTGATATAGAATACTATTTCTGAAGAAAGGGGAAGGATTAATATTAAGAGAAAGTATAATGGCTCCAAGGTGTAGAAGCTGTTTTAGACTCTCCCTAGTAGATTTTAAGGAAATTCCTCAGGTATTTATAAAGTTGCAGACCTGACAGAGAGGCCTATCAGTTTAATATTTACTATGAGGGAATTCCATTTATTTCTAGATTAAAAAGAGTGTAAATTAATATTTTGTTTGAGAGAGTAAGTAAGGTGATTTGGTGCTGAGTACTTTTTGTCCTGACTCTTTGAGCTGCTACGCTCATATCTGATTTTAGTCAAAATCCTGCAAATCCTTTTTCATAGCAAACATGCATATTTTTGCACAGTACAGCACTAAGTACAGACATTAAAATATTTCTTCTTAATTACAATTCACATTTGTGAGCTTGGGGTCAAGCTACTTTTTGAAAAAATGCTTACATGTCAAATTTCAAAGCATGTTTGGTGCTTGCAACCCAAAAGACTTATGGTCAGTTCTATGAGTGCTTTTTCAATTTTCTCTAATATTAGTTTAACACACTAATGTTTAATCAAAGTGTTTGATATTTAAATATTAAACATTGCCATTTTCCTCTGGACACCTAAATAAATATTAAAACACAGTAAACATGAGGAACTTATTTAATTATTGTTAATGGTCTAGGCAAATTCCAAGACTGAAAAATCAGCAGCTACTACACATTTAACATAAATGTGACTATATTTTTTTTTGTTTGTTTTTACCATATGAACTTAAAATATTCTGAGCTGCTGTAGCCTTCAACAGATAATTTCTTTACGGGAGGGATGTTTGGTGTTTGGGTGAAAACTATGTTGAGTTTTTGATGACTCACTCAAAGAAAGTCTCCTTCCTAGTATAGACAGGAGTTAGAAGTCAGTGGTCAGAAGCATATTTTCAATTTGGAATATATATCATCAAGTATTCTGGGATAGATTTTTCAAGACGTATTCTTTCCCTACATCTAATGTGAGACATTCATATTATAGGTTAATCCTCAAAAATATCCAAAATATTACAGAGAATTAGTCTTAAAAATTTGGGCTTCCATGCTCTCTCTCTCTATNAAAAAAGAAAAAAGAAAAAAGAAAAAAGAAAAAAGAAAAAAGAAAAAAGAAAAAAGAAAAAAGAAAAAAGAAAAAAGAAAAAAGAAAAAAGAAAAAAGAAAAAAGAAAAAAAAAGTGGTAGTTAGGGGAAGACCTTGTCAGTGGAACTGACTGGTCTGTTAAACAGGGTTAAATTAATTTATTTGACCTTGATCTCTAAGTTTGCTCACAGACCTAGTTAAATTGGTGGCTAGGCTGGCTCACTATACTTCCTTTGGGCAGCACAGAAGGAGCAATTAAATACTTTTTTATGTAGTCACTGCTGGAAACAGTAGAAACTGTGCTGCAAAGTGTTTGGCTGCATGGCAGAACTTGTACCTACCTACCTGAAGAAATAAAACCTATTTCTATAAATTCAAAGGGCAGTGGATTTATTGGCTGCAGCTGTGAAGGTGAGTGGCTAGAAGCAGGAGCAGTAGTCATGGGCATTCAGCGGTGAAGATGCCAAAAAAAATCCACCAACAATATATACAAAATACAAAAAAGTTCACCAAGATTTTTCTGTATTCTAGGTTCGGGCTTTCATTGCTGTTCATGTTTTATTTCTGATCATGAAAGCTGTATTTTGTGTCCAATTTTTAGACCAAGTCAGGTGTCCTGATATTTACTGTAAGTAAACAAGAAAATGTGAAGAAAATTTTCTGACTCCTTTGTTTCTCCTAACAGAAACAGCAAGTAAGTTCTCCATCAATGGCAAGATGTTCAAGTTAAAATATACACAATTGCACTAATTATTGCAATATATGAAAAGCTAGGTGGACTGTTGTGCCATGCTTCAAAGCCATGATTTTTTCTTACATAATATTTAATGCATCGTTTTGGTATAAATTCCAAGCATATTCATTCAGCACCTGCCATACACAGAGAGGTTTGCTTGAGTTCCTGTCCAATCTCTGTTTATAGAAATACTTAAAGCACTTTAGCCTAAAAGGATTTGGTCTTGTGGTGCCTGTGTGTGCTGCCAGATTTTGTCATTTTAGGTATTTATGTTCTCGATAGTAGAACTGTTCCCTGACTTCCTCTACTTTTAGGGAGTTTTTCTCCTTTCAGCTATGTTGTTAATGAAGGTAAGGAATGTCTTCCTACACATCTTTATTGACTCTCAAGCTTTTGAATGGAAGAACCGTGTCCTGACTTTTGATTTCTTTTTGGTTTTAGAACAAACAGGTAATAAGCATTGAGTTGCTGAACAAAAGAGATCAGACTTAGATGATGCAAATGATGATTTAGAAGAGGTTTTAAAAGCAAGGCCAATGAATATGATCACAAGCCATACCTACTCAGCTATTTTTTGATCTGTTGGCACAGCTCTGTATGTGTTTGCTACCCAAAGCCATTAAGCAATTTGTTTGCAATGAAGATGGTTAAGCCAAATGCCTGAAACAGAATTACTATGCTAGTCATGCCAATATTACTTGGTGTACAGAGACAGAAAGCTTCCTGAGGCTGTGGCTTGTTGATAGGTATGTAAAGACCTACAAGTCAAGAAGGAATTGAGAGGATGTTCAAGGATCTTCCTGTTTTTCTGGATTGCAAGGGAAAGGATAAATATTGAATAATAGCTAAATAAGTCTAGCAGTAAGAGACAAGAGACTTTTTCAGCCATGCAACAAACATTTGCTTCATTCATGCATCATAAATCTGCAGCTTGTTGTTGGTTTTTCCTTAGTCTTCCGGTACAGAGCCTTTGAGCATACACACACTACTTGTTCTTGGAAATATACTGAAATAATAACTCTGATTCAGTTTGAGGTAAATATAAAAGGGAGAGACTTCTAATTTGTAGTGGCTAGATAAGAACTGTTCATGAGTTTGCATTTATTTCCACTTTTCAAATATTTTTTTTGCCCCCCAAGGTCCTACCTACCTTTTGTGTGCTGCTTTTCATTTAAAACCAGATAGAGCCAATTACATTGCAGGGAGTTTATGAAGAACAACTTTGGAAGCCTGATTTGGTCCTGTCTTTCTTTAACACAGAGTAACAACAAAATATGGTAAAATTTACATTGCCGAAGTGTATTAAAGTGTAAAGTATATTTAAAAAAAAGGCAAACCAGTAATTTTTTTAAGAGAGCTATCTATTGTAGAGACTGGGACTTGTGCTGGAGGGAGTTTACCTTAGATTATTCCTTCAAATGACATTTCAACACATCTGGCAGGCGAGTTGGGGAGCTTTCGAAGGTGGATGGCTGACACCTGCGAGAGGCGTGTTGTTTTCTCCATGTATTGGGTTTGTGTGGTAAGGTTTTGATAGTGTGGGTGGCTACAGTGGTGGCTTCAGTGAGAAGCTGCCAGAAACTTTCCCTCTGTCCAGTGGAGCCAATGCCACCTGGCTCCAGGATGGACTCACTGCTGATTAAAGGCCAAACGCATCAGTGATGGTGGTAACACCTCTCCAACAACATTTAAGAAGAGGAAAAAGTTACTCTGTTGCAGTTCATGGTGCAGACCATGTTGTGCCCCTGCAACCCACAGAGAACCCAATGCCAGAGGAGGTGGATGCCCAAAGGAAGCTGTGACCCTGTGCTGGAGCAGGCTCCTGGCATGACCTGTGGGCCTGTAGAGAGACAGGAGCCCATGCTGGAGCGGGTTTGCTGCCAGGACTTGTGACCAGTCCCACAGGGGACCCACACTGGCGACCTGTTCTGAAGGACTACACCCTGTGGCAATGCCTCATGCTGGAGCAGGTGCTGAAGAACTGCATCCTGTGGGAATGACTCCCACGGGAGAATTTCATGGAGGACTGTCTCTGTCAGAGGGACACCATGCTGGAGCAGGGGAAGAGTGTGAGGTGCTTTCCCCCTGAGGGCGAAGCACTGGCCACACCCCCATTCCTTGTCCCCTGTTCTGGAGAAGGGAGGAGGTAGAGATTAGGGTATAAAGTTAAGTCCAGGAAGGAGGGACGTATGGAAGGAAGCATCACTAAGATTTGGGCTTACTTCTCATTATACAACTCTCATTTGATTGGTAATGGATTTGGGTAATTTCCCTAACTCCAGTCTGTTCTGCCTGTGACAGTACTTGCTGAGTGATCTCTTGCTGTCCTTATCTTGACCTATGAGTTTTACATTATATTTTCTTTCATCTATCCAGATGAAGAGGGGAGTGATAGAGCAGTTTTTGTGGGCAGCTGGTGTCCAGACTGTTAACCCATCACACACTCCCATTTTTGTGGTTTGGAAGTGTTTAGCTTTCCTCTAAATTCTGCCCACCTACACAGCTAGAATTACTGCTGTGTAAAACTCCAGTTGCAATCTTTGTCACAGACATTTTGGGTTGTCACTTGGCAATTCTCATTGACTTCCCAAAGAACTCATTTGCAATACAGAGTCAGGTACTTGACAATTATATGATTGGTTATTCTTTTGTTTCAATCAGATCACATATTGCATGTCACATGAAATTGAAAAGAAATCATAAACACCTGTTTCAAATTGTGGGTTTATGAGTGAAATTTAGAATGGAAATATTTTTAACCATTACTTTTTTGTTTTCTGTGTTTGTGTTTCTGTTTCTTCTTTTTTATCTCTTCTTTTTTTTTTTTTTTTTTNTTTTTTGGTGGGATGGGAATCTTTTTTGGAATCATTCTCAATTCCAATTAAATACACAGGATTTAAATATAAATTGGAAATAGAGATTAGTTTCTTATGAATATATGGGGATCTCCAGTGATAACAACCAGATTTCTTTTCTGTTACATTATTTTTTAGTTTTTTCTTTTATTTAACTCCATACTTTTAATTGCCAGAAGGCATTTTTTGTGATAAATTATGAAGACAGTGAGTCCCACTAGTGGCCATTACCTGCAGCTGGTACCCAGTTCACATTCTAATCGATTACTAGCAGGAGGTGGTTTATGTTCATTTATGTAAAATTGCCATTGTGTTACAAACTTTGTATTCCAGTAAGATATGCTCCTTTAGAGAATGTTTAGAATGAGATTCACAAAATCTTGTATTTTAAAAATAAAGGGATAAGCTTTTAAAGTGTTTTTTTTTTAAGCAACTCTTTGCAGAATGAAAGCAAACCATACACACATCAAGAAAGCACAGTATGATAGATATCAAGAGAAGCACGGACTATTTCTTTTTTTTAACAGATAGTGTGAAAATGTCATATAAAGGCTATGTTGTTCTTTTCATATTACCTAGAAAATCTCAGCAAAGCCTAGACAGCAGGAAGAAAATATTCATGGATTGTTACATTATAGTCACAGTTCCTCTCATTTCCCAAAATGCGCAGCTGCTGTGTCATTTTAAGATTTAGAAGTCACTGCATTTATGTTTTGATGATCAATGGCAGCTCTTGATCTGAGTCATTAATGAGATGTTGACTGCATCTGAATTTAAGCCTTGTATATTCTGCAAGACAGAGAATATGCTTGGAAAATGAGATTTCTGTTATAGGAATAATAAGTTTTACATGCTCAAGCTAAGAGGATTCACTCTCGTGAATCCTTTCCTCTACCCTGTGAAAGGTTACACAGTACAAAGTTTCTGCTGAATGAGGAGGGGCAAGAGGGAGAGCTCTTGCTACTATTTCCAATGGAGCCCTTTGTTCTATAAGCACATAGAAAATTGCCCCTACTTGAAAGGACCTCCAATTTCTCTGTTGAGAGTAAAGTAGTAGGAATGTCTCCTCAAGGTGAAATGTGATTTTGCACCTCGCTTATTTATTAACATACTTGTACTTTCTTTGAGGGCAGCAGAGCACCTTGAGAATGACAGGTTGAGTACATAAGGTGTCACTTGGGGGATGTTTAATATATTGTCATAGATATTTGGGTATAGTTAAACTGCTCTTAAAAATAGCAAGTAATGGCCTTCCCAAACAATGCCTGAAATGTAATTCTATTCCGTAAAATCCTTCCGTATTGTCTGTATTGTCCAATTGTCTTTTGCCTTTTTGCTTGCTGCTTTCTCTTATGTATGCATTTCATTAGCCTTTCTATACTTTCGCTCAGAGACTTGTTCTCTCTACTTCAGAGTCTTGTGAAGTTATTCTGGTTAATTTCTCTTTGCCAATAGGCTAATTTAAATTTCCAGTGCAACAAAAAGACACAATTTTCCAAATTAGAGGTTGGTGAATATATCCAAAAAACACACAGAATGAGCAATGATAGTTATATTGTAAAAGTGTTGCAATGTTGTATTTAGACCTGTTGAAAAATAACTTGCTATAGGTGCATCACTGATTCCTTTATAGAGCCACATGTTTTTCAGGGGATCACTAGTTATAGTCTAAATAGGCCAACAGCTGTTGCAAAGCCAAAATACTGCCCATTAGGACGTGCAAGAAGTAGCTTGGAACAACTATAGATAGTTCACAGAATGTTGGGACCAATCTAGCACTTCAAATACCTCACTTGAATGAAAACTAAATCTGTAAATTGCCCAATATATTAGAAGACATTGGTAGAGAAGTAGCACGCAGCAAAGTTAGAAATCAACTAAATGTTAATTTTCTTTTGGACAACACAGACCTGCTACTGATTTCTGTTAAGGCCAAGAGTTACAATCCTAATCACTGTGTTTAGAAAAAAATGTTAAAACTGTAGGAAGTTATGAATAAAGGTTTTCTTGTAGGCTATTCATTATTTGGAATTAACTGTAGGAAAATTTGGTTGGTGTGAACAATTTAGTATGAGATACTACTTCTAATTTGGCCATAGTAATTAAGAAGAGTGTGAGATAATGTTAAGGTTGACAAGATCAATAACATCTTTTTATTATCTCTGTCAAAAATTGTCCACTGTTGATTAAGATTACTTCTCAACCCTGTTTGTCCTATACAAATCTTCAATTTGGCCAAATTCCAGCTCTTAGGTCTTCAGCCATCATCTCATTCACCGCAGAGAGCTTATCCTTTGGCTTTTGACTTACTGTGTGGCAATTGCAGCCTGTGTTACCACTTAGGAACTGCAGAACTTAATAACTAATCAGAATTATATAATTTTGCAAAAATAGCTACAATTCCAACAGATTAATTCACTTGGAATACTTATGACTACATGATTCTGAATCTCACTTCTTTTAGAGCTGGAGTGGAGGTCATAATATTTATACCCCAAATATACCTTCCCTCCAGATGCTGAAAAAAATCAGACTGTAACATGTTTAAGACTGTCTATTCGTTCATCCCATGTCAGAACTTTGCAGAATCCGAATCATTTAGGTGTGAAACAGATCACTGAGTGCAACTGTGAACCCAGCACTGCTAAGCCCATCACTAAGCAATGTCTGTAAGTGACATAACTGCATGTCTTGCCTCCAGGAATGGTGACTCAACAACTTCTCTGGGCAGCCTGTTTAAATGCTTGACAACCCTTCCTCTGAGATGTTTTCCTGGTATCCAATCTAAACCTCTCCCAGCACTATTTGAGGCCATTTCCTCTTATCCTATCATTTTTTACCTGGGAGAAGAGAACAGCCCCCACCTGGCTACAGCATCCTCTCAGGTACTTGTAGAGAGTGGTAAGGTCACCCCTGAACTTCCTTTTTACCAGGCTAAACAACCTTGGTACCCTCAGCTGCTCCTTGTAAGGCTCGTGCTCCAGACTCTTCACCAGAATCTCTGTTCTTCTCTTGACACCCTCCAGCACCTCAAGGTCCTTGTAGTGAGAGGCCCAAAACTGAACACAGGATTTGAGGTGTGGCCTCACCAGTGCCAAGCACAGGGGGACAATCCCTACCCTAGTCGTGCTGACCACACTATTGTTGATACAGGCCAGGATGCCATTGGCCCTATTGGCCAGCTGGGCACATGCTGGATCCTGTTCCCCCAGCTGTCAACCAGCACCCCATGTCCTTTTCTGCTGGGCAGCTTTCCAGCCATCCATCTCAAAAACAGTAGGGCTGAATGAGATTATTGTGACCCAAGTGCAGAACCTGCCACTTTGCCACATTTAACCTCATGCAATTAACCTAAGCCCATTGATCCAGCCTTTCTAGATCCCTCTGTTGAGCCTCCCTACCCTCCAACAGGCAACACTCCCACTCAACTTGGTATTGTCTACAAACCTACTAAAAATGTGACAATAGTGTCCACTTTCATCCATCTCTGGATAAATAATTGTCTGCATTGTACTTTGGGATCTTTTGGAAGAAATGAATGAGGTGGAAAAAAATGTTCTCATGTCAGAACACTGACAGCTTCAGAGATTAGAAGGAAAATGAAGAAAAATAGTTCAAGAGAGAACTCTGGTTACCATGAACTGAAAATCCACTGATTTTCATGAACTAAGGAAAAGAAGGATCCAGAATGTCTATCTCCACAGTGGTTTATAAAAATCTTATTAACTCAGAGATTGCTTTGCATTTTCATAATTCCTCTTACTAGCAATTTTAATCTTAGGAGAAACAAAAATCCAAGATATTTTATGTAGTAATTGTCCATTGCACAGCACATGATGACCACACTACAATGCCCATTATAAACTTAGATCTTCCCCTTGTAAACTAAAATCTGACCTTCCTGGACAAATGAAAGAGGACCTAAAATTTTAAATTTAAAATTATTTTAAAAAGTAGAAAGCTATACATGCGTAAACGACTGGATAAGAACAAAATCAACAATTTCAGGTCTCATCCGACAAACACCTTACTTAAGTAATTACTTACTAATATGTAAGTAGTTAATATCATGGGATTAATTATATAGATAAGGGTTCACACCTTTGGACCCTTGTTCTCTTTGGAATCCTGAATATAGGCTGGTTTTGATATATGAGAGGTTTTGTGGACACTTACAAATCTGATGTTACCTGTATTTTAATAACGGAAAATTTTAAGGTGGACAGAGGAAGTAGTAACAGCTTAGATTCTATGCAGTAATACCCAGAGATAAATTTATGCTAGGACAATAGAAACAGAGAATTTGTTGATATCTTTGCTATTGCTGGGACCCTGTGATTCATTTTAGGATTTCATTCTTTAAAGGTATAGGTGCATAAACCATATCATATACTTATGTTAAGTGCAAATTACATTTATAAGCGTACTTAGAGATTAGTTATATTTAGACTTAATATTAGGTATGTTTAAGCTTTTCTGATTGCTTAACTATTTTCATGGAAATGTGGCTTATGCCCTCATGAAAGCTTAAAAAAAAAACAAGGTGTACTTTGCCATTTGTGCCTTCCAACCACACCATTCCTGATTGAAATGTCTGAGAAAAAAAAAAAAAAAAGAGCTTTTCAGCCTTAGGGAAACCAACTCAGAACCATTAAGCATAACTCAATCTCTGCACTGAAGGGAAAAAAGAAATCACTTTTGGATTGAGGATAAAGTGTCATGTATGCCAAATCCCAAATAATGTGTAGAGAAAGCTACAAGCAAGCATGTGAGTTCTGCATAGGACTGAATATGATTTTCTCTGTTATATAGATAAAGTTGTAATAGACTGGAGAGCATAAAACTCAGTAGGCCTTTGTTTTAAGAGGGTGTCTTGGTTTCACCTTTACTCCTGAAACCTAACTTGCAATTGCGTAAGTGAAATTCTAGGTTTAGAAGGTACACTTTTTAGAAGTGCTGAATGGGGTCTTATTACATTCTGCACATTAATTTTTGTTTTTTAAAATAGGCACAAATTCTCTTTTCTGTTTTTAAAAGACATTTACCATAATGGAAGCAGATGGAATGGTATTCACTGGTACTTCTTCCAAAGCTCATTATCAAGTATACAGTGGCTTCAAACAAAACCGAGTGCCCTACAGTGACATAAAACGAAACAAAGTGACCGTTTTTAACTAAAATAATGAAGTCTATCACATTCATATTTCATTCCATGCACATTTCTATCTAATCTACTTAAATTTTCAAGATAAGAAGATTGTTTTAATGGTAAAAGAAGTGCATTTGTCTACATCAGACACAATTCATAACAAAAAAACCCACAGATCTAGTATGAGATACAGGAAAAAATGTATACAATATGTTGTTTAGCTTCACTATGGAAAACAGGAAGATAACATGCATTTGTGCAACATGAATGAGGTAATATGGGAAACCTAATTTTGCATAACCATAATGAAAAATTTTATCTTTTGTTTTAATAGATGGCTGACATTTATTTTTCTTTGCCAAGAAGGGGAAAGCATATTGGAATAGTTTTCAGTAATTGTGTCAATTGTTCATATTAAAATGTTTTTTGACTTCAGGCCATGCTTTTTAACTGGTGAGACTATTTAGAACAGAGGACTTCAAAGGGAAGGCTGGCAGACTTGAAAAAAGAGCATAAACATCTAGGTGAAAACTTTTTGTTGCAAAATAATGAACATTTAGGTAAATCTGCTCTTTCTGATCAGGTGGTCTCCTATTTCTTTTCACACCATGAATTTTCAAGAAGGAAAATAAGTTAAAAGTAGGTGAGTTTTCTTGAAGTAAAATGGCCAAAATATGGGTGAAAATACAGTATTTGTGGATCAGTTGGGTGGGTTGTTTTTGGTTTTTTTTTCATTTAGATAGTACTTAAAAAAAAAACACACTATTTTGCTAGTAGGTATCTTTCAAATTAAAGGTATTTCCTTGTTTCATGATGGAGGAATTGTAATCAATGAGAATTAAGTATTAAACAGTTAAAAGGTAAAGAACAATAAACATACTAATTATTTGGAGTTTGTGTTTGTAAATACTCCTAGTTTGGAAAAAAACCTCATATTCCTGTGAGACTAGCATTATTCATGCTTTTTATTATCCCACATAATATAGGATCTATTCCTTCTAGGCTTTTAAAATTTAATTCCTTATTGTTGCTAACCAGCTCCTCCTCTTTTGCTATTGCATGTTGTACTACAATAGCATATTTATGCCTGAGTGTCCTCAGTATGTGTCCTGTGGGTTGAACTCGGCCTAAAACCAGTCTTGCAGACTAACTGTAAACCCTCAGGCATATCTAAACCATATGGTGAGTGCAATGTGGATGCCCCAAAGACAACACAAATAGGTAATCTGCATGGTGCTTTGTAGCATTGTCTGTGATATACCAGCTCAGTTTGTGAGAGGTAGAACATTACCTATTTTTGCTACTTTAATATTTTTATTCTGAAATAGAAAAAGGAGAAAATAATTATATAACTATGTTTGGTTAGGCATGCATATGAAAGTTCAGGGAAACAGTCAGTAACGGAGAGGTGTACTAATATATATAGTGCCAATTCATAGAATCATACAACAGCCCAGGTTGGAAAGGACCTTCAAAGGTCTTCTTTTGCGGGAAGGAGAACTTTGATGGGATTATCTGGCAACCTGCCACATTGCATCATGAAAACCTGTGACGGAAGTTGTTGGGGAAGGGAAGAAGACAAAACGTACTGCATGTTTCTCTGTGGTAGCTAGTCACATTTTATCTCAGTTGGGGCTTCCTGTCTCCTTTCAGGTGTTATCCCTTGGTGTCTTCACAGAGTTAAGTTTGTAAGCACTGTCTGAATTCAGCTTCTCTTCAAGGCATGTACAGCACCCCAGATGGCCCTACAAGCACGTCTGCTCTCTGTGCCCCTACCCCCACTATCTTCTCTTACTGTGCAGTTACCCCCAAAACCCCACAGAATTTAGCAGGTATTTTGCTGGCTACATAGGTAGCTACTTAAAGGTTTTCTTCCTACCTCCTCCCCTCCAGATTTGAGAATGTAATGAAATTAATAACAGTGGGAGGAAGACCTGTTTGAGAATGCTGTTCAAAATCTGCGATCTTGCTTCTACCAAGTATCTCTCACACTCTGTTTTTGATTGTTTTCACTTAACAGATCTGATCTGAGGAGTTCTTTTATGCTTATGCCTGTCATTGTTTACCTGCACTGTAAGCCTTCATATAGAAAAAGCTAAGTAAAGAAACAGCTAATGAATTAGAGAAGAAATAGCATGAGAACAAAAATGGGAACAAGAATACTTTATCTCTCTGAGCAGCCAGGCAGGCAGAAAGGAGAAAAATGTGGTAAGTAAGCTGTGGAGAATAGGAAGTTTAAAAACTAACGCGCCTCTAATTTAGAGACATTGCGTATGTTTTCCAGCTGCAGGATGTGAAGCAAGATGTCAATAGAATAGCTGGAGGTTAAGATAGGGCTGGAAGACAATTGGGAAACACAGAATCAATTGTTTAGCTGTGACAGCAAAAATGTATTTGGTTCTGCATGTAGAAGTTTCACAGTTGCTCCAAACACAGGCACAATGCTATACAGCTTACAGCAATGGTTATACTAATTGACAATGGGTGACAAATCCAGTTGGCTAACTGGAATGGAGTGGAATACAATAGAGCATAAGACAATTATTCTGCAAAAGGGAAGCCCAAAGTCCTAATACTAAGACTTTATAGGAGGTACTAAGATACTGGGGTAGTACTGGGATAATAGTAATTAGAACAGAATAGTGATTCATTATTACACAGCCTCCCTCCAAGACTGCCCAGATGTCTCAAGCGAAAATGCCAACATAACAAGCAAAGAAAAGAACAAAATAATCAAACAGCCAGAGATGGAAAAATCCACTTAGAGGGAACTTTTCTCCAAATCCTTTTTTAATTATTGTCTTTTAAAACATGAAATATGGCACATAACCTCTCTTTCAAAACCTTTTAACAGTTAGTTAGCATAAAATTCCCAAGAATATCAAGAGTTGTAAGTGCCAAGTCCTTCTTTGAGTCTTTGTAAGGTCTTTGACATCAGTGACATCCTGTGGCACTGAATTCCATAATCTAATTATGTGCTGCATTAAAAAGTATGTTCTTTTATCAGATTTGGAGCTGCTGCTTTTCACTTTCACTTAGTGTCCTTTTGTTCTTGAATTATGAGATGCAGGACTACAGAAGCTCCTGATCTATTTTCTCTTTGCCACTTACCATTTTTATACTTTCATCATATCCCTCCTTATTCATCTTTTTTTTTTTTTTTCCTAAGGCTAACAATTCCAGTTTTTTCAGTCTTTTCATATGAAGGCGTCTCTATATGCCTAATTACCACAATCACTCTTTTTCTGAATACCTTCTAATTCAGTAATATCTTTTTGTGATGTGATGACCAGTATTTCACACTCTTCCAGAGAAGGGAAAATTATTGATTCATATAATGACATATTTTCTTTCTTACTTATTCCCCACCTCATTTCTTATGCATCTGAAAATTTTATATGCTTTTTTGACTGCAGCTGCTCATCAAGCAAGGCTGTGCATTGAGCTGTCTGCAGTGAGACCCAGGTGTTTTTCATAAGATGGTGCTAGTAATTTACATCTCTGATAAAACAAATTATCTGTTCCAGGTTTAGATTTCTTTGCTTTGTTTTTGGTTTTTGGGTTTCCTTTTGTTTGATTATTTTCTCAATAGGCCTTATTTGCATTTGAATAAATTATTTTCACATCTTTTAAGATGGCCACTCATATCTCTGAGTCAATTTTCTCTCAGGTTTCTTGTCTTATTTAGACTTGGTTTACAGGATTTTCTTCTTATTTGTAAATTTTGCTAAATTGTTGTTCACTTCTTTTTTTAACATTAATTAATACATTTTGAACACTTGGTCTTTGTGTGGTGCCTTGAAGCACCCTGCTGTTGAGTTTTTCCTATAGTGAAAATTGACAATATATATGCTTTTGGTTTTCTAATCTTTGAGAAAAGTTTTCTTCATTTTGCATCTATCCCAAAATTGCTTAGTCTCTGACTGAGATGGAGACTGAGTCTCTTGAGAGGAACATTGTTCTTGCCACATTTATTCAATTACTTTAACAAGGTTAAGGGCCAAGTTGCCTGCGCAATTAAAGCTAAATATTTGAGAAACAATTATCCTGTTTGTGACCACAAGTATGGAAATTAAGGACAGAGAATGGAAAAGTAATTAATTAATCATTTTGGGCAGACACATTCAAAATCAAGATGGGAGCAAGCTTTTAACATAACAGTTCCTAGAACTGTCTTGGTGATAATCCTAAAACCCAGGAATGTAATCAGTCCAAATAGGCAGAAGTATATGAGTCCACTTCTTACACCTAAGACTTTGTATGAAAATAAGGAAAAAGCAAACTAGTGGTATGGTCTAGACAGCTGTTAATTTTCAAGACTTTCTTTCACAATCTGATATGAACCAAGATATTTTAAGATTTGGAATATCTAAAGTTCTTGTTGGAAAGGGGAAGGGCAAACTTATTTTGAGGCTTTATACATCCTGACCTCCCCTAGGACTGCTTATTTCCTGGTATCTCTCTCTCTTTCTCTCAAGTGTTCTTCATCCTCTCCCTGAGAGAGTCTATGTGTGCTTCATCAACCCTGACTGCCTACAGTATGCAACAGACTTCACCACCTTTCTTCACCAAGACGATTGCTTGCACAGAGAAGGCTCCTCAGACTGCTTGGGACACCTTGCACAGATGCATGCCACTGCCTTGAACTCAGAATGGACACTAAAAGGGATCCTGAACATATTGCTGGAAAATGTGATCAGACACCTGCAACTCAGACCCTACCTCTTTGGTAAAGGAACTATAAGGACAGATAGAACTTTTTGTGACATTCCCATAGTTTTATCTGACATAAAATCCTGCAGTTTCCATACCGTCGTCCACCCAACCCTAATCCAAACTCTTTTGGGTGGAACAGAGGTTGACAACAGTTAACAGGTAACAACAGGTATCAAGTATTTAATTTTTGAAAATTAATTAGCCTGTGAAAATTCTAGTAGCCCTTCAATAACTAGTGCTGGTGCTTGATAAGATGAGAGGACAGAACATGGAATATAATCTATGGCTATATATGGACCAATTATACATACAAATATATATATATATGCACACATATATATCTCTGTGTATAAGAGTATTTATACTACATATATTCTTTTTCCTTTACCAAGATACTATGATACAGTAAAATATAGGATTCAGAATTATAAGAGAGTAACAGTAAAACTTGCCACTGTGACCTTTTCTTTCATTCATAGCAACACAAAAATTACCTGTATAATATAGCACAGCTAAAAAATTAAATAAGAGTTTCTTATTTGAAGGAAGAATAGGAAGGAAACTCAGTGCTCTTCACTTAATTTTGGAAGGCTCTAAAATACCACAGGGCTTGTGCAGCATAAGAAAGTGACAGAATATAAACTGTACAGTCACATCTATTAGTGAACATAATGTTACATTAATTACACTTTTGCATCAAATATAAGAACAGAAACTATACTATATGCCATTTAGTTAATTTAGAGGAAAAATAATTATACCAAAAATGTGAGCTCACTGCAACAATTCAAAGCTGAATGCTTTTCACAATAGATTTGCAAAATAAGCAGCAACCTAATAAAAAGTTAGGTCAGTCTTTACAGTTTGCCAGCTGAACCTAAGAAAATAACATAAAATGACTGGCGGCAGAGTTTTGTGGAAACAGTGCATATGGAAAACAGTGACAATGCTGTGCCTGGTGCTGGCTTCATACTGAAAATATCTGTGCTTTGCAATTGCTGTGGATTAATATATCTCTTGAAATGTGTGTACATTCAGGTAGTATTAAGAGATAAATATATGCCTTTTCAATGGTGCTTTTTCATTTGGGAGACTGTCACAGAATACTTTTCAACACCTCTAGGAAGCTGTTACTCACTAAACAAAGCCTGTAGCCCACTATTTTTTCATGTAAAGCCACAGTAAAAAAATATATCAATAAATAAGTATTAAAATCCTGTCGGAAATAAACCTGTCTTGCTAAAACATTTCAGGGGAGAATCTGTACTTCTTTCTTTAAAGAATATTTTACCTTTCCTTCTTCTCTAGTGTTTATTTGAATATATTCTGATTTTCACATTTTCAGACAGGCTTCTCGGTTATCTACTTTCCTTAAAATGCTCTGCATCCACCTGTGTTCTCCAATGTAGTGGGATATCAAAACCCATAAGAGACACTGCATTTCTCAAACAGAATGTTTTAATACTTGCCATCCTTCCATGCTGTTAGTTCCAAGTAATGATTTCTTTCTGGGGAGCGGTATAAATGGTTATTACTTTAATGTACAAGATACTAAGTGAAATATCACAGTGGGAATAAACTGTTAAGGATGATATTGGCTAAAATACTTGTTTATTTGGGATGTCCAATTTCGTCCTGAAATCTGTGACCAGAAAAACAAGTTTGGATCATACAAATTTACGTAACTACTGGGAGCAGGATTTGGTGGTTGTTTCAGTACCTCTGCATTTCAATTTCATATAATCCATAATATAATTATGATATATTTTTTCTTTAGGCTAAGCAAACTTATAGAATTATGAGGCACAAAAGGTAACCTATCTGAATTTAATTTTTTATTTTTTTTTTTAATCTGAAGTTTACAGCCATAGAAGTATATGAGTAAGATACTCAGCTGTTCTATACGTCATCAAGAACTTGATAAAATGACTTTTTTTTTCTGCCTTTACTGGGGATTTTCCACATGTATATACACAATCACAGAGATATAAGTATATGCAATTTTGCTACGTAGTTCTTAAAATATCGCTTAAAGTCAAAAATCAGATCAGTAAAAAACCGCAGGAATTCTGTTTTTAATAAAGTGGAACTCAGATTTCATCCAAATATGACAAAGATACTGTTGAAAAGCTGGTTTTTATGAACACACTGAAATCACTTAAGATTTCACTGTTTTTTTGTGGGTTTTTTTTGTTTGGTTTTTTTTTGGTTTTTTTTGTTTGTTGTTTTTTTTTAATGATGGCACTCTATTTTTCAAAGACATTGACTTTTTCCTGACACTTTTAATTATACTTTTCTATGTAAGACAAACCATGGTCCTTAAACCATCCAGTCAAATCTCTCAGAGTAGAATTATATATGGTTCCCAGAAGAAATCAGCTGAAAACACTAAAGCTAGATGGACAGATATATTAATATTACATTAACTTCAGATATATTTTTTTTCCATACCATACTTTGAGAAATTGAGAATCTATCAAATCAAGTATTTGACAGGTAACATACCAAGTATCATGTCATTTATCTGTTAGACAAGAAAATGCACTTCTGGCTGAATCCTAATAAAAGAAACTTCTGTCTTTATACTTAGAAAGATTTCACAAAATACTTGGATCTTGCCTATGCACAAGATATCCATTTTCTTCCATATTAAGTATTCTTTTAAGAATATAAGCATATCATTAACAACCTGTGAAATCAACAGAAGTGTGAATGCTGTCCATTCATAGAATGGACTGCCTTTTGAAAACATAACTCTCCGAGTGCCTCCTTTGAATTCTCCCAATTGGTGTGGAACCCAGGTCTGAATCAATTAAAATACTTAATCTTTTCCTTCCTATCAAAATTAAATACAGTACTGCAAACTTTTGTAGTATATTCTCAGGCTCTTACTGACCATTTATTGTAAAACCATATAAAAAAAGAATATAAATAAAATTAAAAATGTTCTCTAGCCTGGTGACTTCTATGTTGTATTTATCTCTGTAGTTTTGTAAAAACCCGATTGTACTGAATGAATAATATTTTTATTTTAAAGGCAAGTCCTAATGGCCAACTCAATAGAAGTTAACTGCCTTGTAATTTAAAAGCAATGGTAGCTGTGATAGCTTCACTCATTAATGTGCTTTTCATTGTTCATCTGGTTTTTGTTAAATTTCAGATTTCATTAATTTTGAACAACGAAATCAGATTGGCCTTTGACTTTTAAGTTCCAGTTCATATTCCATTAAACAGGTATAACATATTTCTATCCATGCAATAGTAAGTTAGAGCTGCAGGAGGCAGAAGGAGAAAAAAATCCCCAAAGAGAAAAGCAATACAGTTCATAGTATCTTTTTTCTTTAAAGGGTTTTGGGGTTTTTTTTGGTTTTGCGTTTTTTTTGTTTGTTNGACCAAAAAAAAAAACCCCAAACACATTTGCACCCCTCCCCAAAGACACAGTACTTATTTTAAAAAAGAGACAACTGGTAAAGAAACTTGTTAATCCTGTGACTAACTGTAAAATAATTTTAATGTAGCAGTAGCTAGTTTGCATGCAAACATCTCTGAACTGCCTTGTAAATGTTAGCCCAATGTTTGAAGTATTTTTCATAACATTAACTGAGAAATATGAGATTTAAAGTAGAGTATATTATGTAAGTTCTTCCCACCTCCCAAGATTTGGCAAATCCAAATAAGGAGGCCTATCATGAATGTCAGTCGGTATGCCTTAATACAGATTCAGTTTGAAATACTTCTACTGAAAACCTACTACAGATTCAGTTTGAAATACTTCTTGTACTGAAAACTTACTTGGACATGTGTTGTATTGTTCCATATCCTGTGCTTCTCCTTAGATGATCAGTTTGTAGTAATTGCTGTGGGGGAAGCAGATCTGATCAGGATGGACAAACAATTTGTGTTGAGTAAAACTAGTTCCACCTCTTTTGATTGAACTTTAGATATATATGATGTAATAATTTTCAGATATATGGGGTTTTCTTAAGTTTAGTGAACCACACATAGAAATCCCTGAATTCTTTCAAAGTAATTCTTTGTATGCCTGTGTCAGCTAAAGATTTTCTTGTACACTCAAAATAGATTTGTGGTCTTTATATTATATCGTTTCTGAGATCATCAACATATATCTTGCTAATGGAACTCGAAGATAAAGTTTAATCTTATATTTAAGATTGTATCTTAGTCTTTTCCCTACTCTGGGCACATAACTCACTTCTTTTTTTATGCTTTAGACAGTTCGTATTCATCTATACATTGTTTTCATCTTGCCTAAGTTTTATCAAAATTGCATACATTCTTTTTGCAACTGAGACAGAAAAAATTTTTCTTCTTTTTCTGTCTTTCATCACCTTATCTCATTTAGCATTCTTTAAATGAATAATTTGATAGTTGATTCATATGTTGCTTAAGCCTTTTATTATGGCTTGGGGAGGCTTGAAGGGGAGGCTTTCAGAAGCTAAGTTTGAATAAGCTTGCAGCTCTCATTATGTTGAATTAGGATGCATAATTTATGGCCATATATTAGCTGTGATATATGGAAACAAATAGTTTTAACGTTGTCCTGATAAAAAAAGAATTTAGTAATTTCTTAGATGACTGAGTTTGTATGTGAGAGATGATAAGCTAAACAAATTCAACACTGTACCAGGAAATCCTTCAGATATTTACAGTATTAGCTTTTCTGTGTCCCAAGAGATCAAAAGAAAAGTACGTGGGTGGTGCCTGCTTCTCATCTTGAGGCTTACCAAAGTGGTTGTCAGTGGAAGATCTGTATTGAGCCAATCAGGCATCCAGTATTAAGCAAAATGCATGATCTTTGTCCCCTTGGTAACAGTTGTGTTTAGCAGAACGCAAAATGTGTTGCTCTAAATCATTGCTCTAATTGGCACCTTTGTTGACAGTCTCAAAAGAAAGGTCAAGATGTGGTTAGGCGTGGGACTGATGTACTGTCTTGCTCACAGCTGCAGCCTCCTTGGCTGAATGTAGCAATTTACTGAGCAGGTATTTGCTTTTTAAATTCTATGGATATTTTAGTGATTTTCATAAGTAGATACTATTTGCATTTGATCTTTTAATTTTTTTTCTTTTATACTTTACCACTGATAGCATACTAACTGCATGGTCTATATCTAGGTGAGAAAAAAGGAAAGTGACATTTTTGCCAAGCTAGTGCAAAAATACCTGTAAACCCTGTCACTTAATAAATTTGCTTACTGTTGACAGGCACTGCTTTATGCAGTGGAATATTAACATCATCTAGACCAAGCCACTTTGGATGTTTGAAAAAAGTACATATTAGAACACCTGAGTTCGAAAATGTCTATTCCATATATAGTCATATTCTATGAGATGTAGGCACTCAAAGAGGGTGATTCAGAGCCCTAAATTAGTTGACTAAAGTTAGACAGTGTGAATACCTCCTACAGTAGCAATATGTTGTAGAGGGACAGAAAGGAGGCAAGTGAAGACAGAAAGGGAGGAATGGAGTGATAAGGACAATAAATGAAGTAAGCCTGTAGTGAACTTTAGAAACAATTAGAAATTATTAGGAGTTTTTTGACAAAAGGAAGATCAGTTTTCTTGTTGTAGCACACGCTCTAAACCAAGAAGCATCTTCATAGGTAACTGTAACAGTAATGTAGGTATGACACCTTCAGCTATGACTATCTGTACATCCATTTGTTGTATCTGAATTATAATTGTTCCTCCAGTCCGCAGTAAATACTGGAGGATTAAAATACAGATATAAATAATTCCTTCTTCAAAGAGCTTACAAGAAAAATAGGATTCATAGGTGAAGAATAGGAAGGCAAAGGGGGGAAGAAAGAATGAAATTACCTGCTCAAAATCATGAAGGATAATGATTCTTTCTTAATTATAACATGGACTACAATCTATAAACCCTTACAATTTCCATGTGTGAAAAGATTTATAATACACAACTTTTGGAAATTGCATTGTTTTTTAAAAAAGTTTTGTCTTACTAAAAGAGAAAGTATTTATATTCATGAGTAATGACCCCACAGTAAACAGTCTCATTTACGTTTATAAGGGTTGGGTAGAGTTCTTGAAAACATAGTCCTTTCACAGTATCTATGGGTTTTATTGTATTTCATTGTATTCCCTATTTTATTAAAATAATTCATTTAGGCTGTAGCCACCTTTTTAAAGAGAAATCAAGAATCCTGCATTCATCTGTCTGTAAATTTATTAGCTCATTAGTCACTGTACAAGTGGATGACAAATCTCAATTTTTCATCCTCAAAACCAAAGGTTACTAAAAGACAACATCCTACATGTTCCAGACTTTTTTCTTCTTCTTCTTTTTTTTTTTTTTTTAAATTCATGTTTAACATCTACTTAGAAGACTTTTCAGCATTTAATGGGATTGCTACAAAAAATTTCTTGTCATTCATGGAGATTTATATGCACACACATACTAATGCTTTATACCTATCCTTTTACCTATCTCCTTATCCATCCTTTACCTTGTGTTGTATAGGGCAAAAGTATTTGACATGTAATCATCTGTTGAGATCTAGGTACCTCTGAGAAATATTCCATTAGAAACTGTTATTATTGGGCATGTTAAAGTAAGTGCACAATAAAATAATAAGCATCATTGTTTGGGAAGAAATGGCAAGCAAATTCTTCTGTTAAAATCATTAGAGCTATTATTTCCCTTGCTGTTCTCTTTGATGGAATTTCATTTTACTGATTCATTGTAAATTGGTGAAACACTTTTGAGAGTTCACATGCTTAGTTTTGGTAAAGCTAATACATGCGGGATCAGTTGTAGATTCAGGGTTTCCAATTGTAACATCTAACAGTACGGATGGTCTGATATCAATCTATTTCTAGTTGCTCTTTTTACAAAAGTGTACTATATTATTCTAGAGCAATATTTCTTGATCATATGTGGATTTCCTAAACTATATGGCATTTTGGATTTGGAATTAGATTTGACCTTGGGCATTTGTTGAAGACATAACACATACATAACTGTATGTATTGTATTGCAGATGCAATTTAGCATCCAATTCCAGTTATTGTAAGTCTGTTTGATCAGACTGTATAGAAGGCTTCAACACTATTCCTGTTTAGTAGCAGAGAAGTGCTAATTTCAGCTTGCATTCTTTTATTTGCTAACATCCAAGAAAAATATTTAAGCCTGTTGCCTTCTGCTTGAAAATACTGAAATTAATTTATATGGCCATTTATCCTTTTCAACTAGAACATGTGGGTTTTTGATTAGCTACAGGAAAGTTCAGTCTGTATTCGATGCCTGATGGATATAGTGTTCCTTAGATAGGCTCATAAATTTTGTCTCTTAATAGAGAGAAACTGAACTAACACCTGTTGCAGTGTCACGTATTTAGCTATTTGAGTTTTAAAACTACTAATTATTGGGATTTTTACAGTTGTAGAAAAAATCCTAAATGTTAAAGAGTTAGAAAAAATTAAGATTTGCTTCTTATTGTACCTTTCATTTTATAGTTCTTTATAGCACATTCCCAACAGGATGCAAGTTTTGTATTTTGGCAACAGAAAGACATTTCCTATACTTCTCTTTTTGGTGTCCTGATAGACCTAGACAGGAAATAGGACACATGGACTGGGGAGCACATGGAATCATGTTCTAACAGTGTTAAGTTTAGATTCGGCCGGAACATTCTGAGCTACTTATGCTGTTTGTGATTTTCTGCTCTCTTACAACATCCACACTAAACATATTTATTTTGCTTGCTATGTACACATTTTTGCTTAAAAGTGTTAACATTTTTTGTATATCTGAATTACAAAGCAGCGCATACCTCAAAAATGGTTAAAGCAACTGGCTTCACTTAGCAGCTGAAATTGTGTCTCAACTTTCTTTAAATCTGAATTTGTCTTCCTTCCCACCACCAAAGGTGATTTGAAAATAAAGAAGAAAACCACTATTGAAACAAGTGGTTGTTGTATTCTAATGAAGGAAAGAAAATAAGTGGTTTAGTGTTACCAGAATAATTAAAAGCTGGTTGTGGCTTAACCTCAGCAGGCAGCTGAGCCCCACACAGTCACTTGATCACTCCCCCACAGTGGGATGGGGGAAGCAAATCAGCAGGGTTAAAGTGAGAAAACTCATAGATTGGGATAAATTCAGATTCATAGGAAAGCAAAAGCCACTCACACAAGCAAAGCAAATCAAGGAATTCATTCACCACGTCTTGCGGGTGAGCAGGTGTTCAGCCATTTCCAGGCAAGAAGGGCTCCATCATGGCACTTGGAAAATCAAATGCCATTAATCTGAACATCCCCCTTTCCTTCTTCTGCCCCCAGCTTTATATGCTAACCATGACATCAGGTGGTATGGAAGATCTCTTCAGTCAGTTTGAGGTGAGCTGTCCCAGCTGTGTCCCCTCTCAACTTCTTCTGTACCTGCAGCCTCGTTGGTGGGGTGGGGTGGTGTGAGAAGCAGAGGTCTTGAGCTGTGCAAGCACTGCTTAGAAACATGTAAGACATGTAGGTGTTATCAACAGTATTTTGGTCAGAAATCCAGAACATAGCACCATACAGTCTACTGTGAAGACAATTAACTCTATCCCAGCCAAAACATATACAAAATTAAATTCAGGATGTTAATTATTTCATTTATTTCTTGAACCCAATGTATTCTTCATAGAATACCTAACATAATAGTTTCAAAACTAGTTTCTGTTCTTGGATCCAGTGATGTGCACTTCAGGAGAGATCACTGTATAAGCTATTATCCTCATTGAATGAAAGAAAAAACATTTTTTTCATATTTTTTCTTCACATTTTGAATAAAAAAAAATCCCTATAAATATGTAGTTTCTGCTATAAACAGTGACTGTTTGTCTGAGGCTATAATATACTTCCTTGGGTCACTCAAAGACAGATAGGATTAGATATAGCGTAGCTCAGCTTTGGTTTTTTTGTCATTTTTTACTGGTAGCAAGTTCATCTCACTGCTTGTGTTTCCATGCAACCATATGTTTATGTGAAGTCACGTTTCACTTTTTGATGAATAAAGTCCTTCTAATTTCCTCACACATCAGTTGTAGGACTCATAATTGAAGTGCAAGTGTCATGTAGTTAGACCAAGAATATCCTATATTTAGAACTTATCAGCATAATTATGTGTTTTGTTTCATTATTCAGAACTTATCAGCCCAATTGTGTGTTTTGTTTTGTCATCCACTTTCCTTTATAGTGTTTACATGCTGAGAATTTTCTTCCTGGCTTTCTGGAAGAATGCCAGACTCCAAGGAAGTTTCTCTTCCTCTTCCTTTTTACCTTCTTATTCAAATGCTCTTGTGTATTCAGCAAGAGGATGCCAGCTGCCTGAATTCAAACAGCAGAGAGTACAGGAGAGGACAATTTTAGCATAAATCATTGCTTTCTGTGTTTTTGCATGATGCTTATCAGAACCTGTTGTTCATGTACTGGCTAACACTGGAACCTGGGCAGTGTGAGATGGACAGCTATTGAACACCAACCTTTTAGAATTCTGGAAAAAAGGAATGCCATGTGTTTTTCTTTTGTGTGACAATGTGAGGAAGGGCAGTTTTCTGGCCACTTTAACAGCCATTTGCAATCATTTAGTTTAGCGTCTGTGGAAATGCATAGTGCAGCTCAACTATGCTGTGAAAGCCTTTCAGTGCCTGAGTGTGAGTGTTGAGCTGTCCTGCCTTATGTAAGCCAAATGTTTTCGAAATGGAGCTGCTTGCAGAAATCTTGTCTCTGGAGAGATGTGCCAGGACAGGGGCATATTGGTTTTGACTTAAGAACTTGTAACCATTTTTCCTAGCCAGATTAAATATTACTAATGACAGCACTTCTACAGGGAAATGCAAGTGAACATTCTGTAGATAACTCTGCAGGAGGGAGAGAATATATCTTCTCATGCCTGTTGTTTTCAAAGCCTAGTCTTAGAAAATTAAAGGACAGGAGAAAAATAAATTATTAATACCACTCATGAAATTTTAAACGTACAAACATATCTTGAAATATAGTAGCAAGAGGGTGATAAACCCACACCCTTTCTACTTTTTTTCAGTAGTGGACATGTTTGTGCAACACCACTCAAGCACAGCTTCTTACTGCAGGTGCTTTTACCATTTTGGGAGTTCACTGCCCTTTTTGTTAGCCTCAGCAGTTTGAAAGTGTTGGCTCACCCGCAGTGCTTGCAAATATATCACTGTCCATACTGCCTTTCCTTTTTGTATTTACTGGTGTCTTATGCTTCAGGGTTTCTGATGCCCTTGAGAAGCTGTGATCATTTTTTACATCTGAAAGAGTGCCAATTCATTTATTAAGATGGAGTCTGCGAGGCCCAGATAAATTTATTCTATCTAACATTTAATAGAACATTAATATAAAAATGTGACTTATGCAGTGACATACTCAGCATTATCCTTCCAAGGTTTATATTTGAGTGTTGCTGGGCTCCACCTCTCCAGAAGGTACTGTGCTATCAATCTAGCTCTGAGGTGACAAGGCCACTGATGTTTTTCTGTGGTGGTTATTTAATAATTAATTTTTCATTGCTAGTCTGTTCAATAAATGGATTGCAACATTTAAGACCAGTTTAATAGGTTTACAGGTCCCTTATAAATTCCAGCAATGATAATAGTTAATAGGAGAATAATGAATTTGTGCTCAAAGATCTCAAGATCAATCAAGCAAATTAAATCTGGCCTAGGCTGTGGCTGCTGAAGTGGTTTTTCTGTTTGTTTGCATGTTTGTTTGTATTTTTTTTCCTATAAAATATGCCCTGTGTGGATAACTCTATCTGATGATTTGTTGAATTTCTTAGTGTTTCACTTGTCATATTAATTTAAATCTTTAATCTGAGGACGTGGAACGCATATGAAGCGGCACATTAAATCAATATTATGTTACAAACAATGTCTCCGAAGAGGGTGCCATTGTGCAGGGAGTGCAATAATAGGAATAATAAAAAGAAATTGTATCTTGATCTTTCCACATATGTTAGCGCAATACTGTTTATCAATTTAATAAAAAACAAAATATATACCTCTGCTTGTAAAAGCAAAACTTTTCATTGGGCTTTATCACATACTCAAAATACAAAGTAAAAAAAAACAACAACAAAAAAAGTCCAGATGGGGAAGCCTTACAGGTTACTATGAGGATTTGAGAGCATCAGCCCTACAAAGAAAGAGTCTATTGCTTAGCAGGGGTTTGCTTGGCATTTAAAATAAATGGTTCTTGGTCTCATTAGAGTTCATGGTAGTCAGAGGTAACCTCATTAAGAAAGTTAATAAAGGAGGAAGGTACATTTGGTTTATCTTCTTGCTTTATGTCTCACCCAGAGCCCGATTTTCCAATTTTCTTCATACTTTTCTGTATAATCACTTGAACTGGGGTGATTCTGTCATTTCACAGCCATTTCCACAGCTCTTTATTATTGCACACACAGTACAGTGGAAAGAGATTCAAAGCACTGTTATTCATTCCAGGCTCTGAAATTACTGAACATCCATTCACTTCATTACCCATTTTGTATATTTGCAAAATACAAACCAAGTTGATGACCTCAGTAAAATGTATAAATTAAAAATGCTGGATAAGAACATAATATGTGAGATTCACAACAGTAGGAAACTGGGGCATTCATTTTTTCCAGAGCTTTGGGATCTGACTTAAGATCATTTCTTACCAGTTCTTTTTTAAAGGAATTCTGCCTAGACAGGACATTATCAAAAAAAAAAAAAAAAAATTATATAGCTTGAAAAAGGGGGAGGGAGAACTCCACACAACAACCACATCTCTTGTAATCTAGGTTCTAAAGGAAACAACCTTGGGTAAGACTACAAATTTAAACCAACCCCAGGTAGCTGATACTGCATGTGACACATCGAAGTACTTCCTTAGCCTTCCTCGTCCTTGACATAAACCAAGAGTACCACCTCTCAAGCTTGCAGACGGAGATGTGGCAAGTAAACATTGACTGGGCAGCAGTTAGCTATGGATGCTGCTCCAGTTTTTTTTTCTGAACAGCTTCTAGAGAGAGCATAGGCTGTGTACCTGTATGAAGGTGGAGAAAAGAAGACAACGGCTTGGGAAAATCAGTTTTGTTGGCTATTGCAGGTAGAAAGAAAATGAAACTGCAATGTTACGTTGTACTACTAAACTGTAGAGAGAGGGTGGGAGGATATTGTAGCAAAATGTAAGAGAAAAACTTGGCTATGAGGGTATCACGAGATGATAAAAAGAGAAGAAAAGCTGGTAAACATCAATTTACAAGAATTAATTATTTAGCCATGATTAGTGAGGACTACTACTTGTACTTAGAACAGGTACTACCCATCATTAACTGGTGATAGCGTGTTTCCAGGCAGCACCTGATTAATAGTTACTATCGATGTTGATATCTATCCTGACAAAAGTAGGTATTTCACTACTGTAAATTGATCAGGTGCTGCAGGCTGGATTTGCCACGCTGCAACCCATCAGTATCACCAGCTGTTTTCAAATTTGGATTCATAACAATAGAATCATACAGTAGTTTGGGTTGGAAGGAACCTTTAAAGGTTATCCAGTCTTAACCCCCTGCAATAAGCAGGGACATCTTCAAGTAGAACAGGCTGCTCAGAGCCCTGTCCATGCTGGACTTGAATGTTTCCAGGGATGAGGTATCTATCAGCTCTCTGGGCAACCTGTGACTACCTACCCTGTGATAGAAGACATTGGTAACCCATTTCTGCACACTATTTCAGTGGCTGGCACTGACCATTTTTCCCAACAGGGAACAGTCATCACTGAGAAGCAATGGGCACTGACCAGCGAATGCAAATTGCACTTACTGCATAGCAGCTCACCAGCAGGGTATAGTCGGTGTAAGCTCTTATTTTGGGGTAAGGAGATGCAGAAAGCTGTTACTGGTTCCTGCCAGCTATAGGTCCTTAAGTAGTTTCTGCAGTGAGTTTGTGATTCGCAGCAGGTGACGAGCAGCGATAGTTTACTAGTGAAGTATGTAGTGACTTCAGATAAAGAGCCTGGGGGTGAGGCAGGAGAAAATAGGAAGTGTAGTAGTAAAATGGGATTAGTGTAGCTAGAAGAGAGACAAGAGAGACTCAGGTGNTTTTTTTTTTTTTTTTAAGACAGAAGATGTAACAAACAGGTTTTTGAAGTAGGAGAGAAGAAAGAAGATCAGAAGAGGGATTACAGAATGGAAATTTTAGATTGGAATTTTAAGTGGCTCACCTCCTTTCTTTTCCTCATGCACTCTCCTTTAGTCTAACAGATGTCTTAATATTGCTGTGGCTGAAATCCACTTAATATTTGGCCTCCAATACCCATACAATTTCAGGGAAGTAATTCCTGAAACATAGTGGAAGATTCAAGCTTAGTTGATATGGGCCTACAGATCAGTCAATAAATCCCAAGGATTGCTATTTTCTAAAAGGTGGGAGGAGCATTGGTGGGTGGTTTGACTGAAGTATTAAGAATAGATATGATAATGAGATTTGTCCTTGATGTACAATAAGTACACAGAAAGAATAGCAACAGCAAACCTATGAAGTTGGATATATTGGGGGAAATCAGAACATTTAGCAACTATTCTCTCTCACAGAAAGAGTAGGAAAATTTATTAAAACTAGTGCCTTACTGATGGCTCCATATAAGAAATGGAAGAGTGTAGTAATTTGTTTAGTGGTTTTTTGACTTTATTTTATGAGGCTGGCAATAACACTGCAAATACTGAAGTGATGCAGAATGATAATGTGCAAATTTTTGCATGAATTAGTGGCCCTTTAAAATGCATCCTGATGCTACAGAAGTCAGGCAAGCATTTATTACACTAGTCCTTACTATTGAGGAGAATTTCATTTGATGCATGAAAGATTCTTTTTGTAGCCTAAAATAAATTTTGAAGAGGGAATGACTAGAAATACAAAAAATTGTATTTCCTTACCTGTTAGAAGTGCAACAAAACAACTCTTAAGAAATCAGCAAGGTGTGAGTTTTATTTAAATTGTACACTCAGTTCATTCCTATCCTCTAGGTATGTAAATCATATATAAAACCAACATTATCTCAATTACAATGTCATCACCTTATACTCCCTCCTGTGGGAGCTAGTTATTTCTATGAATTTGGGAGTGGAAAATTCTGTTCCTTGCACTCTGCCCAAAAGTTCTTTGGGCTGGGCAGAGTGCAAAGATCTGAGCAGGAAACCTTTGCGCCTACCCAAAATACATTTTGTATTTTCTGCAGTGCTTTCAGCCTGATATAATTCTAACCTTCTAGAAATTGGTGTTAATATTTGTCCATTTAGAGTATGGGATCTTATGTCACTCCTTAAATACCTCTTATGGTTGGACATGCTATTTAAAAGCCTGGGCTTGTTAATAAAGCATGGTATGTGAGGTGTCAGTTCATTCTATTTTAGGTTTATGAAAAATACTTTTTCAGTTCTACAGTATTGTAACATTTGAAAAATATTGACTTAAAGACAATCTCTACGTATTTCTGCAGAAAATGCTTTGAAGACATTTGCTTTTACAAAAATATGCTAGGCAGGCAAAATAACTCTTTCAACTCCATCTAAATTATTTCTTTTGTGCTAGTGCTACTTTCAGAGGACTCTGGAAGTGTTGAAATGTCCACATAATAAATGTGATTTGTGTCTCACTTTAAACTTGGGATCAACACAACACTTTTTTATTTATTTTATTCTATTTTTTTTTAATGAGTTTCCTAATAAAATGTAGTAGTTAGTTAGGTTTTTGCTTACTGACTGAATTCCTTAATTTTCAGGCCATGCCATGGAGGATCAGCATGGTTGTCGCCCAGGGTCCTTTTTTAACAGTAGACAGCATCAGAGGGAAATTCAGTGAACAATGAAAAGCTCCAAAATGGAAACATTGCAGCAATTTAATTGAACCTGTTTTTATCCCATATTTATAGTAGCTAAGTTATTCATTGGAAAGTCTATTTTATTTTTTTAAAAAAAAGGAAAAAAGGAAAAAATAAAAAGAAAAAAAAGTACATATAAACACTGTCCAGTGTAAGTCAATGGTCTTGTTATTCATATAAATACCTAAAGCTCCTTAGAATCTGGCTGGGGTCTTAGCTTCAGTGACATCTTGAGGCAATATGATAAAACATCCTTCCCAACACCAACCTTCTCCTTTCCTGGGAATAAGCTACTTGGCATTATGAGAAGGTAGTCACTGTGGTCCTCTGGCTCTGACATACCTGATCAAATAACTTCCTACCAAAGAGGACAGCTTCTTATTCCCTGGACAGAAAAAATGTGTTTCTTCCTCTCCACTCTATTAATAATGTTTAGATTCTAATGGATTGGTCTTGAGGAATTAAATTCATACCTGCTGAAAGCACCAGCTCCAGCTTGATTCAATCAGCCATATAGATCATTTATGGACCATGGGCAGCCTCAGGGCAATGCTTCTTCAAAAATAAGTAAGAAAGTATGATATGAACTCTGTATAAATCCACATCAGACTTATAACAGGTGGGCTGAAGTAAAAGTAATTTAGAAAAAAAGATTAGTGTTCCTTTCAGGAATATGCAGATTAATGAAGTAATTAGGATAGAGGGCCAGATCCTCAGGGCGTTGCAAATCATCATCACTTAGCTGAAGTTACTGAAGCTATGCTGATTTATAACACCTACAGGATTGATCCAGTAGCAAATCCTTAGTGATAAGGTTGGTGTTTTCTCCTCGTAATAGAGTCGCAGGCATCCAGGACGACAGTTGGTTTGAGGGGCAAGTTCAGAATACAGATAAAAGACAACATGCATATTTAGAGCGTGTGGGGAACTTAAGACTGCAGAAGACCTTCTGGAGTTCCTGTGTTCAGTTCCTTTTTACTGTTGCAAGCAATGACATCTTAACATGCCATTCAAATTTTTTCTTAGAAACAAAAAGTGGTTGGTTGAGGCAGAATGGTATTTTAAGCACACACAGCATTACTCTGAAAAAAACAGACTGAATAGAATTTTATCACATGCTGCCCTCTGGTTTCTTTTATGATCATTGTTTCATCTTTCATTTGAGAAAGGAAGGCAATTGTACATTAAAAATGCGGTGATGGGGGGTGTTCTGTGTATGTCTGTGGGATCGATATAGAGGGCCTATGTTTCTAGAACAGGTACCATTGAGGAACATGATAGAAAGGCACAGTAAGTTGACTTGGAGCTTTTTAGAGCAGTATGAGGCTTCACTTAACTTACCACCTGTCCCACCTGTGAACAGGTATCTGTTCACCTGGGAACAGTCAGAACACCCAGTTCTCTGTGCTGTGTCTACTGAGCAAGGAGTTGGGTCTGCCTAACCTTTGGTGCTGGCAGCAATATGCAAAGCCAGAAGGACAACAGATTGGCTTACAAGTAGCATGCTGAGTTTGCAAAGACCAGATAGATTGAAAGATTGTCTATTGACTTGTAGATTCAGGAAATTTGATAGTGAATCCTGTGGCGTACTGAAAATGCAAAAGTGTTATGTACTGTTTATGAATGCTACTTACAAAATAGGATTACACTTTGGAAGAAAACCAGCTTTTCATGCAGAAGTTCTGAATAAACTCTGGATAATTTTGGTTAGTAATGAAGTGTAACCTCAGCTCCACAAACATTTGAAATTGTGTGTCATTGGTTTTAGCTGGAGATTTTTGTTTGCTTCAGATACTAAAGGAGTGCATATGTGACAAGGTGGTGTGCAAGGAGGAAGATATGAGAGAAGGAGAGAAAGGAGGGCTTTTTTTTTTATCTTCCAAAATACTGTTCCTGATTACAGATAGGGAAGGTAGCATGGATAAGCATGTGGTGTTTGTTCCCTAAACTCAATCTTTTTTATTTGAATTTATCCAAATTTCCATATCTCCAGAGAAGAATGAAAATGAACATTTTGCTGAGAAATGTGTTATGATATTTCTAGATGTGTTCATTTTTTTTTTCCTTTTTCTGACTAACTTTGAGAGTCTTTGATGTTTTTCAGATTCAGTTAAGGTACCATCAAATCTTTGCAAGACAATATATAGAGAAACTGACTGTCATGAAACACTAATAAAAGTTATCAAGCTTGTTGTCTTTCCAACCCTGCATGTTCTTATTTTCCTTATCAAATACAGCATATTGTGAATGAGAGCTGCTTTAATTATTCAACTAAATTGTTTTGAAACAATAAGAATAACAATTTCCATGAGTGTTTTGCTGGAAAACTACTATTTGCTCCTCCTAATAAAACACGGACTCTCCTGTGGTGGTGTAGTTACATTTCAAATCTGGAGTTAAATCATAATACTAAAGATAACCTGCCTATAGTAAACAGGTTAAAATATCTTAATATTAACTGGCGAGTTTTGGGGTTGTGGCTTCAGGGGTTTTTAGGGGTTTTTTAGAGGGGATAGGTATTTTTGCTGGGGGTGTTTTTTGGTGGTAGGTTTTTTTGGTTTTTTGGGGTTTTTTTTGGTTTGTTTTTTTTTTTTGGTGGNNNNGTGGTGGTGGTATTTTTCTTGATTTGTTTTTAGAAACAGATCAAAGAATTCAGGTCATGAAGAAGTCCATAGCAATATCTGGCAAATCAAAGGTTTGATACAGGACACTGTCACTTGCAGGAATAATATATATTCAGACGATATTTTAAGTATCAGTAGTAGTGCATGTGTTCACTGGCTTAGTATTCTTGAGGAAGTTGCACAAGAGGAGACAAACTCATCCAAGTCTTTAGGAAAGTGGCAATGTGAAGGAGCTTCAGAGGAATATGGGCTAATTTTTATAGAACTACTTCCATTCTCATTTGCATTCATCACTATTAAAAATTAGTTGGGGATCAATTGCATAGTTTCTTAAGGAGCACACATGTATGAAAATACAATTCGGATGATGAAATTTAAATCTTACAAACTGTTTGCTAGCTATAGTATTTAATGGGAAATAGTACATGTTAAACCAACAGCAACACCCCACAGTTATTTTAGTATGTGGTCCAATAAAGGGCACTTCTTAGACATGCTATGCAATAGAAGTGATCAAGCCAAACTGACTAGACTAAGAAAAATGAGATTAAATTGGTAAGCTTGACTTTTTCATAGATATGAGCATATTTTCACTATTATAGATTATTAGCACCTCCCTTTTCATAGCAGTTGAACCAATGTAAGGCTGTCTTGGTCTTCTGGATGACATACAAACTGTCCTCAATTCCCCTGGCTAGTGCCTATCAGCTGGAGCCTGTCTGTGGATGTGTTTCTGTCTGTCCTTGATTCCATGCAAGACAAGAGCTGAAATGGATTCACTGTACATCATCTGTGGTACAGAAGTTTCAACACTGCAAATGCCAAGAATTCTTTTTGAACAGAACAATTCAATGTGTATGGAAAATCTAAGATGCTCTGTCCAATTGCTTTGTGGTTCTCTTGATTTAAACAAAAAGATTGAATTAGCCAATACAAAACTAGTCATAGACATGGCCTTAAGGACATTGGAGAAAAACAGTTGAACAAGTCAAAACCACAAGAAGAATTAAATTAAGGTAACTAAAACACCAAAACCAGAGCAAAAGAAGATGAAATTCACTGACTCCACAACTTAAAAGAATGTAGATATTTGAATTTAATAATGTTTAGTAGAAGATTTGGAGCAAGTTATTTGATGGAGTCACTATAGTAAATGGTGATGTTAAAAAGATGAAGGAAAATAAAAGTCTGGAAGAGTCTTTACACAGACTAAATTTTAATTAACTCCTTAGAATATTAATATTTTCTTCTTGTTGCAATTTACAATAATATGTTTCTTTAAAAAGATAGCTGCTGAACAGTTGGGAAAAAGGCTCGTATTTTGCATTGATGTGGCCTCTGCATTTTTTCTCAGGTGTATATCTGCAAAGGGAGCATTTACAACTTTTCTAGGAGCAGCTGGACATTGGATAGGAGAAGAGAGGGAAGAGAAAATTTATGACAAATGATGGGACTTGCCACATAACAGAGACTTGAAATTTGCTGGGCAGAGCAAGGAGCAGAGGTGCAACCAGTTGTAGGAAGGACGGAGGAAAAGGTTGCTCTGTTTTTTTTTCCTGTTGTTTTTCTTCCCTAAGAGACAGTCACTTCTATGACGTTGTTTGCAATAGGCAAGCTATTGTAACCTTGCCGATCTGAGAGAAAATATGAGGAAGAGACACAGCAGGCCAGAGAGATTTGTCTGTAGTCTTTTCTTATTTTCTCATTTCTGGTACATTCAGAGGGGTTTTTTCCATGTTATGTATCTAGTTTTCTGAATTAATCTCCAATACAGCTCAGTCTAGAGAAAAAAACAAGTACAAATAAAAAAGAAAAAATGAAAAAAAGTCATATTGTGAAATGCCTGTAAAGATTATCTGAAAGAAAGAGAATCAGCAGGTTTGCTTCTAAACTGTTGCTGAATCAAGTCTTGTTGTAGTCAAAAAAAGAAATGAAATAAAATAAGTTATTAGAAATGCTAGGCAATTTTTTTTCCAGATGGCAGAGCCTCAGGAACTTTTAGCCTGATTACAAGCAGTGTGAATAACTGATGGTTACCAAGACAGCAGCCACCACATTTGGTGACCTTTCCTTATCATCAAGTGGGTTTGTTGTATATGTTAATGGAGAACACAGGCATACTTACCACCAAGGCCAGTGTTTTGGGGCATTTCAGGTTTCCCAGAGAGAAATGACACTGAAGGAATTTTTTTCTTCGATAAATGGATTTTCACCTGAAACTTTGGCAGGGGTGTCAGGGTATTATCTTGGCACCTATCCTCAAAAATCCCAGACAGTCTGGTCCTCTGTACAGTGCATGAGTTAATCAGGAGCAACCAGGCATGTCTGACAAGCACAATAACAAGCATGATAACCTGGAAGGTGTTTTCAGCATGTGGCATTTAGCTATTTTGACAGTCTACATGCAACTATTTTGAAGTGCCTTACGTAATGCACTGTGGAAACTGACACTTAGAGAGGAAATATCTAGGATAATGACAAACAAAGGTGAGTAACTGGGTCCAAAAATGCCTCTGACAAAACATATCACAGTGTATGGGTAGATGGATATTCTAAGAATAAGACTGTAGAGTCAGAATGCATGTGAATATCTCTCTTTCCATAAATGTTGGATTTAGGGAAACTTTCTCAGAGTTAAGCTCTCACTGGACCTGACCGTTTTAAGTCATACCCAAAATTCCAAGTTCTTCTACCTCCTTGTGCACTACCTCCAGTAATTTCGTAAGGGCAGGCAGCTCTCTGACAGGTATTTGAAGTAACAAGGTTATTTACCTTAGCTATATACATAACATCTAAACCATTCAATTAAGAATGGATTTTATGTATTTTCTTAGAAATGTAATTACATCTTCATTTAGATATAGACTGGTAATTAAGGTGAATAAAAATACAGGATGATTTTATATGATTGGCAGCTAGACAATTCAATGAGTTGGCTAGAGGATGATAATATGTTCTCCATTTTTTTTTTTTTTTTTTTTTTTTTTTCCCATCCCTCACAAATNTTTTTTTGTGCAGCATTTTAGAATGAGTTTGTGGTTTAAAGCCTTTTCCAGCCATCATCTACAAACAGCAATTTTCATTCACTATGATTAGGACTGAGTTTGATATGAGGTCAGCAGCTGATTCACTAAGTACCTTGAACTCCTTTCAGTGTCTTACTGAAACACTCAATTGTGTCCTTTTTATCTCTTGTCCCACCAGCTGAGTTCACATTTTTCTTCTGTGTATGTGTAGAGGCTTTTCCACTACTTTGTGGTTTTGTTTAGCCAACGGTACTCCATTTTGTATGTATGTATGTATGTCTATAAATACATCTTTCTACTTACAAACATCAGATCCTTTTGGTGCAATACTTTGTACATTAACTGGCATTTTGTCTCCAGAAGCTAAAAATAATTCACGCCATGGAAGAGCTGAGATCAGGTCACACAGGTGTGTGTTTGCATCTGTGTTAAATTGCTTGATACTTAGAAGGGATGAAGAGCCTTTCCCACAACTTCCATGTAGCCTCAAGATTGTAACTGAATTGTGACAAACCTGAAATTCATGTTTTACAGGGAATTTGTCAAATTGTCTTTCTATTTGAATTCCAAATTGGATCGGTCATACTGAACATTTTTTTATTCCTGCAGTTTGTATTTTAAAAATATTTTGAAAGATGGGAATGAAATTTATAAAAGGCTGACAGCAACAGGGAAATCTATCATGACATTATTTTATCATACTTTACCAGTCAGCCTATATTTCATACTCTTTTTTTTCTCTGTATGTCGTAACATTTTTAACCATATAAATATTCATTACACTTATTCTTCCAGTTTATTTTATTCTAGCTTGTGATGTTCAAAGAAAAATTTTATTTTGGGTATTCAAAGTTTTGATTGTCTATACATTTTTTTTTTGGTATGTAAAATCAATCTTCCTGAAGTCATTAGCTCTACTTTGTTTGAAGGTAATTGTTGTTCTTTTTTATTATATATCTATTATTGTATTAATGAATATAATTTAGATTATTGAATCTGATAATTCTTTGGGTGAGTTCACAGAAAGGGCACTTTGGGCTGAATGAAAAGTTGTAAAACTTTAGTCAATAAACCAATTAATGTGTCAGCAGTGTACACTATTAGGCAGCCGTGCAATGCTGATTGTACAGCAGTCTTTAATGTTTAATCTTGAAGAGGAATAAGATATTACTCTCATTTTTTTATTTGTGCTTTTAAAATAAATAAGAGTAGTGGAAAGTAAGAGAAGGTTTCTTCAAATTATTCTTTCAAATAAATCACTTTTGAATACATCACAGCTTTAAAAAGAACAACAACAAAGACAAACAATGAAAATAGTGTAATTTAAGAGATTGCTTCAGCTTCTTAAAACGCAATTTGTTTAGGAAATTAAATGCCTATTATAATATTCTGAGTGCTATCAATGGAATTAAGTGAGGTTTTTATTTTCAGGAAATGATAAACTGTGTTGCAGACTATGCCACACCCTGCAATTTCTCTCCCCCCTTGTTTTAAGATTAAGAGCCTCAAGTATCATTAACAATCAAGGCAGGCTTTCCTACAGGAACAGCATCATTACAAATAAGTAGCTTAGCACTCTGTGCACGTTAATGCACAGAACAAATCCTAGCACTGATTTGCGAGCTCTAAAACCCATTAGAACACAGGCCCCAAAAGGAGCAAATCACTGAAATGCACTAATTATCGGTCAGCCTCTTCAGAAAGACTTTGGGTCAATGCCAGGCATTTTTAACATTTTCAGTAAGTTTAGACTGAGTTTTCTGTTTGGTTCCTCCAAAGAAACTTGTAGGTAGAGAAGTTGTTTCATCCATGTGCATATTGAAACCGTATGGATTTATGTGAGGATTTGTGTTAACAGAAAATCCATATTCAGTGAGTTCAGAGTATAGCTGGGATAGGAAGGGCTATCACTCTGTGCCATTTCTGAAACCTAAATTTAGCCTGTGCTTGCATCTTGAACCTGGCCCGGGTTGTATAACCATTGTTACTTGCCTGTCTGTTGTTGGGGAGCTGAAATGCAATCAGTGTAACATAATAAATGAGTAAATGTTTACACCAGTGTCATGCCTGGTGCACTGCGGACTGTCTGGGGCAGGGAGCTTCTCTGTGAAAAATGGACAACGTGTGAATTTATAGCTCTGTCAGGTCATTCTCATGTCTAAGGGAATGGGTATAGTGGTTATCGACCAGCAGAGAATTTATGTCTGGGATTGACTATCGTTTTTCAGTACAATGGATTGTTTCTCACATGTCTCATAAATAATGTTCAGCTTTTCACTCAAACTGATGAGTATACCAAAAAGTTGTATTTTCTGCTTTCTTTCTGCTTGGTGTTCAGTGATGACATCTTGCCACTTTCTTCTGCTGCTTTTATATCTATGAGGCCTGAAAGAGAAAAGAAGATAAACAGCTATAGAAGTGCCTACTCGCCTTTTTTTTTTTTTTTTTTTAGAAGCCATCTGTTAAAGGATGTGTACTGACACTGTCTCTCATCCTGGCTGAGTCAGTGGTGATGGGAATGGCTCTCTATACTGTGGTATCTCAGGTTGAAAATGTTCCAGGAAGGTGGTAGAAACTGAAGGTTCCACTAAGTAAATGGGATGTTCATTGGCTTCAGTGAAATGTATTTTTACAGGAGAGGCTGGCAGGGTTTTTAAAGCACATATTCCTTCAAATAAGCTATTCATTCATGTAGGAGCTGACAAAAGCAACCACTCATGGTCAGGTAAGTTTCTTCTATCTAACTAGAATAAATCCATCATTTACCCTTTTGGTGAGAGGACCACAGTCCTAACACCACATTTTCTTTCAGCTGCATTTGTGGGAGCAGGGGAGAGTGGGAGAAGACAGGGTACTTCCAAATAGTCATAAAAATAGGCTTTTTCAGCCTACATTCTTTATTAGTGAGCTGGCTGCACACAGGAATTGGTGGAAAACATTGACCACAATACTTGTGGCTTTCTAAGTTTCACAGGGAAATGAGATGTTGTACTGGGGATAGGATAGGTATTAGGGATATGGAGCCTCTTCTGTTGTGACTATCCTTCTGTCCTCTTCAGAGACAGGGTAGAAATTCACTCCTTTTCTCCGCTAACCGTGTTGGACCCCAGAGCTGTCTGCGCACTTAGTGCCTGTCTAGCAACTGTGTATTTTGGCATTCCACACTGGGGACAATACTGCAGCTTAATTCCCAATTTAGCTTGAAGTGAGTCAGCTTTGCCTTTGTGCAGGCACGGGAAGTGTGGTGGCAGCTATCTGCTGAAGTACTTACTCAGAATCTCCTGGATTGGGCAGTCCTTAATGGACTGATATAATGGATACACTCTCACATCAAGTGTGAGTGGTAGGAACTGCTGTACAGTTTACACCACAGTGGTAATAGGTCTCCGGGGAATTTGCACCTCACAATACGCTGAGAGCTGGGCATGACTTCTTTTAATGGAATGGGAAGGGACTGGTTTTGGTTTGTTTGGCTTTTGGGCAGATTGCTAGTTTGGTTGATTGGTTGGTTTTTTGGAGTGCTGTATTTCTTTTGTTTTTTTCTTCAGCTTCATTCTCTCTCAGAACAAAGATGCACCCATTCTTAAAATGCAAACTATACCTTATTTTGTTCCTTTCAGGAAGAAAGTTCCTTTCTACTGATTCGTAATGCTTTACCTGTACTATAATACAAATGGAAGTACTGCATGGGTTTATGTTACAATGCATTCCTGTTCATATTAAGAGCCAGTTTGATTCAGAAAGGCCTGAAGTAGATAAACAAACAGTTTTTTTCTTAATCTTTATTTTGGTTTATTATTCTACAGCTGTGTTTTAACTGCTGTATATTAATTTGGATTTTTTTTCCCCCTGTGTCTTTGTGAAGGCAGATTGTGGTTGCAGTTTTTGTAGATCATCAATCAACACTAAAATATTTTGCCTGGATTTTGAACTCTCAATATCTGGGTTAAAGGGTATTTGGATTAGGTTTGGTTTGAATTATTTCTTCCTCCTGTTTGAGAGGAATACAATTAAGGCTGAAACTAGATCTTTTTTTGCCTAATAAAGAGAGAACAGTGTATCCAATATGTGTGTCTTTATTCTCAGTCTCAGAAGTGAATTCAATAGAAAGGAAGTAGTGATTCGGTAATAAGGCACCATGCTTCCACATGGAAGATTTAAGTTCATATTTACAGCTTTTTCTTCATGCTTTGGAGCAGTTGCTAATCAGAAGACATAGTATAACTTCTTAACAGCTTTCCCCTTGTCATACACTGAATTGCAGTAATTGAAAATGGACGAAAAGCCTCTGGTCAAAGAATGAAACCTATTCAGGAGTTCCTGCACTGAACACCTCCTACCCATGGCAAGGGACCATCCTAATAGAAACACTGAAGAAGTGCAGAGTGAAACTATTTCTGAATGCAGGTCCACTGTTAGCTGTGTGAGACATTTTTATGGTTGGATTTGAGGTTTGTTTCTATTGTATTTTCACTAGAAAAGAGAACTTAACTGTAGCTGAGCAGTAATACTTCACCAAGCTTTGCTTGCTATAGCCTGCTAGGCATAGCTCCCCCGGGAACAGCATACTCCCCTCAGATGCCTCTGAACAGCCAAGGTTTCTTTTCCTTGACCTATGGATTTGATCCCAATCTACAGGGATCCTGCAGCGCAACCGATACTCTGTCCCTTGATCCACCTGGAAGCATATCGTGTACTATACAGCTGGTAGGCTTAGACAATGTATACACATAAAAGGCTCAAATCGAAATCAGTGATCTTGTTTGCTTATTCTAGCATGGTCTTTTTTATCCATTATGAAACTGAGATCAAATGCACAGTGGTGCTGAAAGCAAAAGGCCTGTCATGGACAACCAAGGGAATGTGTGTCCACTGATGAGGATCAGTAGAGGAGTTGCATCTGACTAATGTGATGCAGAGTTAAATATGCCTCAAGCTCCCAAAAATGTGAGTGACAAAGAAACCTTGCCATTCTTTGTGAGCTTCATCCTTTATGAATTGGTATACATTTCACAGCATAGTACTTCCCTTCTGTATCCCACATGCCAGTGTAGGTTTTGTGTTTAATCCCTTGGATTCTATCCGTGTGTCTAAAATGCATCCCATAAGCTCAGTGAGAGCTTACATACAGTATTCTGAATAAGCAAGTAGGATTTCTTGAATAGTACTTAATTTGTAGGACTTTGCATGCTTGGTACTGTGGTCAAAATTGTGTTGATAGCCGATAAATTTCTCAAGAGAAGAAAGATTATGTGTTCATGATTTATACAGAAAAAATATTCTCCTTTCTGCTCATATTTGCTGGTTGGGTTTTTTGTTTGCTTCCCAATAAAAAAGGTTGCATATTTAGAGATGGCTGTAAGTATGTATATTCTTAATCTTATAATAGATATGATGCTGTGCCACTCAAAAATTATATGCTATAACAAAACACTGAGCTGAGATCTGGTTCTCAGTCTCTTAACTGCTTTAAAAATTTTGAATAACCCTTGGTAGCTCACTTATCTCTGTAATTAATTTCACATCTGTGAAGTAAAAGTGATTCTTACTTTTTCTCTTCCTTATATGTATCACTGTTAAATAGATGAAAGACTTTTTTTTAAAGAATATTTCTATTAAACAAACTCAGCTAGCTGTATCTTGTCTATTTTTTCAGTTAATCCTCTAATTTACCCAAATGAGATTATTAAAAGTAAGAAAGTTCTTTTTCACTGTTGTAAAACAGTAAGGACAAATAAAGTCTTTTTAACCATTATAAAAGTAGAAGTCATTATTACATTTTTTAAAAAAACAGAGAGCTTTATTCTTGCATAGGTATGATGACAAATCTTTTTCTCCTTTTCCAAAGTCATATTAACTTTACCATTTGTGTCCCATTGATCAGTTTAGGGTTTACACATAAAAACATAATGCTTGCTAAGATTAATGTGTATTTGCATTATATAGAGCAACATATACATTTTTAATGCCTTGCATTCAAATTATAGCTTAGACTACTTTTATAACTCTATTTACTATGAAACTCATGCCATTTCATCCAGTGAGTGATTCAGTCTCTGAAGTCTGGCAAAGCAAATAAACATCTAACAGCACAGTGAACAACAGTGTTGTACCTTTCAGAACACCAGCATTACCTTTAAATCACTAATTTGTCTTTGCAGGGTTTGGTATAGACTTGTGCATTGTATTCACTGTTGGTGCATATTGTTACTAGAATCACTATTCCGGCAGCTTAGTAATAAGTAAGACAAAAGCAAAGTTCTAGTATGTTGTCCCAAAACCTAGTAGGTAAGTTGCTAAATAATCAAATATTGGGGTGAGATCTGGGAACAACTAATGATTTCTAAAATGAAGGTTCTGCCCCAGCCCTCCCTGAACACTTTCAGGGTGTGGACACTTTCAGGATTTAACAGCAGCTGAGATGTTTTTAAAATTGTAGTTTTATACCAGGGTACCTACTTTTTACCATAAAAATGTATTTTCTTTACCCATTAAAGTACAAAAAACATTTCAAATTCTAGTGCAGCTGTATATATACATTTAATTTTCAACATATATTTTCTTTTGCCTCTGAATGTGAATAAAAGTGGTTTCAGTGACTTTAACTAATGGAAATATTGCAAAGTAGGATTTGGATTATTATATAAATTCTTGATATTATTCTGACAGTCTAATAAAAATACCAGAGCTAAACTTCCAAAGATCTTTCATCCTATTTGACAATAGCATATGTATATGCCTCAATTTCTAAGTTTTGGAGCATGCAAAATTGAAGCTTGAATAAAAATTGTGATAAGCACCTATTGTGTATTGCTCAGAGATCAGCATTATTAATGTTGTGTCTCCAGTAATGGCTATTAATCTACTATAATTTTAAAATAAACAGAATAGAATGGTTCAGTTTGAAGGGACCCACAACGGCGATCAAATCCAGCTGCCTATTGGATTCAGCTTTCTGATATAAGTTTGGCTGATTCTGAGAGAACTGGGTAAATACTTGAAGTAGGTTAACTCATTATCTAAGAGATAAACATTCATAAAATTATAGAGATCATGTATCTACAGATAGAATTTGCAAGACATGAATTTCATACTAACTGAAAATTCAGGACAGCTATCTGTTGGTAAGGCCAAATTGCAGAAACAATTTCTAGCCAATTGGAAAGGAACAAATCCAACAGCAAACTCTTAACCTTGCACATATCACAAAATTACTCAGCTACTCACCTAAATGCACTGAAATATTTTTTGTTACACGCTGATATAAAGATTTCCTAAAATTGGACAAATCTTGAAAACTAGAGCTAGATTTGTTATCTTGAAATTTTGGGGAGTTTTGGTTGAATAACAGCTTATAAAAATTCCTCCTGTTTGTTATAGAAGATCAATCCTTGGCTTACATTAGAGAAACTGTTTCAATTTTCATGCATATCACAGCCTCCCAAATCTTTGCTGCCTTAAAAGCAACCTTACTATTTTCTCCCCTCTCCCACTTTTTTACCAAAAATAATGTCATTTTTATCTTTGTCACACATATTGAGAGTTTATTATTTCACCTACAGGAATTTCTGTATTTCTAAGTAGCACTGGAAGACAGTATGTTTAGATTGGATGTTAGGAAGAAATTCTTTACTGTGGGGGTGGTGAGGAATTGGAATTGGTTGCCCAGAGAAGCTGTGGATGCCCCATCCCTGAAAGTGTTCAAGGCCAGGTTGGCATGGTCTAGTGGAAGGTGCCCCAGCCCACAGCTGTGAGGTTGGAAATAGACGATCTTTAAGGTCCCTTCCAACCCAAATCATTCTGTGATTCTATGATTCTACAATAGAAAACCAGTAACATTATTTTAAAAGACTAGTGGAGGTGTTCTGGAAGGTTTTCTTCTTAAATTGATAAAGGAGCATTCAGCAATCCTGTCTGCTACCATTTCTGCTAGAATATCTGTATAATGCTGAAACCTTAAGCCATTGAAGCTGTTAAGAAAGTGGCTGTGACTATACCTATGCAATGCAGAAATTTAAAAGCATAATCATATGCAATTTTTAAGGTTTTCTGCAATTTATTAAAAAAAAATTCTTTTATGCTTTTGTACTAATTTCTTTTTTTTTTTCCCCTAACCTTTTAATCTAAGTTTATGCTGGTACCTGATTTTAGGTTCTGAGATTCTGCTTCAGTGTTATATACATTTTTATGTAAAAGAAAAATCATTAAAATTTGGAATCTTGAAAATCTACATTTCATGTTGTATTTGAATCAGTTTTACTAAAATACAAATTGTTTTCTTATTTTATTTTTCTGGAACAAGTCAAAAAAGAAAAGCTTACTTTGAAATCAGCTAAGTTCTACCTAGTACAATTTCAGTTTTCACAGCGAGTAAAAATAGAAGGAATGTCTTTGTAATTTATTTGTTTTTCTTCAGGAAAACATTTTGTAACAGAATAGGAGATTTAGGGAGATGCTTAGAAAACAAATATCACTGTAAGTCAACACTTTCAGCAGAATGTTTGCTTGTAGACCCTTTCAAGGCCATACACTGACAGTGTGGATAGGCAGTGTCTCACCTGACAAGCATCTTTCTGGAGTAAATAATTCGAGTTATTTTTCTTAGTTACACTTGTGGAATGCTCTGTTGGGCAGGTAAAGAAACAACGTATCTTTGTTGCTCTAAGGGAAGCTGGAGGCAATCCTGTTGCATCAGCTTTTGGAAAGACAATTGTATAAGAGTCCAGTATCACCTGCATTCAAAGTCAGAGATCTTTTGACTTCCAATTCTTCTTCCTTATGGTAACTTCTATGGATTTGATTACTGAGTCTTTTATCTCTGGCAACTTTTGAGATAGCATAATATTGTGTCAAAAGCAAGTGGAAAACTTTGAGATGTGCCTCCAGGCGCAGGTCTGGCAAGTCAGTATCTTTGTGCAGTACAAACAGCTGGAGATGGAATTGTGGGCATGGAGGAGAGGTCTGCTGGTGCATACTGAGAACCTACACAAGCATATAGATGTTACAATGTGGGTCAGCAATGACTTGTTGCAACCTCCCAAAAGTCTCTTCCAGAGGAAGGTGTTGGGGCATACGCACAGCAATCCCACACCTACACACACCCCAGGTAACTTGCTGACAATAGAGGGTGGGAAAGGCCTTTGTGTAGAAATCCAGCACAGCCCACCGGCACCAAAAGTGTCCAGAGGCAAAGACAAAGAGTTTGGGATCCAGGCTTATCTAGGGGCATCAGGGCGTGGACCCAAGGGTAGCAACCAATCACCGAGAGGTATGGGTGGGATAAGGGGTGCAATGACCAATAGGAAAACATGAGGCTAAACAGACAGGGGTATAAACCAATTGGGTTACAAAATACAGAGAAACTGCTAGAAACCTGACCATATGGTCAGCCATGGGTGTAACGGCCAAGGGGCCAATGGGGGGTGTGGCACTGACAACCTATGAGTTATACAGGGGGTCCATAGGAGAGGTTAGGGCCTAGGGGACATTCTTCCAAGGCATAGCCCCAGGAAGGCCCCTAGCAAGCTCACAAGCCTCCACACACAGAAGTTCTAATCCCTAGCCCCTAGTCAAGATGAGAAGTACCATTGCTTTATAATTGTATTTTAACATTTTGTTCTGTGTTGTTTCATTTGGTTTTGAGAATTAATTACACAAACATTTCAGTGAAGTGATTTTTTCAGCATCAGTGATCTTCCACACTTGGACAAGCTTAAAATAGCTTTTACACTGGTTTGATGGACAGGAACGTAGTAGGAAAACTTAGATTAGTTTGGAATTTCCAATTAAATAGTATGACAGTTAACTTTTAAGGCCGGTGACAATAACCCAGTGGTATATTAACAGGAGTGACTTCAAAGAATATGTGACATCTCATTTCAAATAATTTCCCCAATGTCCAAGAATATCATCTTCTCTGTGTTTGCATATACTGAGTAAAATTGAATCCCTAGATAATTTGTCATTATTCATTCTTGTGGAAACTATTGAAAATGCTCTTACTCTTCAAATTTTGGCATGAGCCCTTATGCAGTTTAGCAATGCTGTGATTTCATCGCTGGTATGTTTTCATTTATAAATACTTTATCTTTGTTCTTCCCTTACTCTATAAACGATGGATCTCAGAAAGGTTTTGAAAAGTGAAAACTTAAACTTTGTTCTTTGGAGGGTTAATTCCTTCTGTTCCTTTGTCCTCTCTACCAGCTACAGTCTGAGATTTTTGAAATGCAGCACTTGAAAGTGTTGCTGTGATATTTATACCATGCTGCCTGTCCCTCCTCTCTCTGTGGGAAGTCCTGGTTAGGCCTCAGGCTTTGTCTCACACATGCACCAAATTGTCATTCAGAACGAGAACATGATGATCTACTATTGCTCAGTATTAGCTTACATTTTGGCGTCCTTCAGATGGAAATGCTTTAATTCCTACTACCCTGGTGGGTATTTTTCATAGAAATTAGTATTCCTAAAAGCCAATTGGATTGTGTAACATCAGCATCAGCTACAACAGGAATTTTCTAGAGTGATTTGAAAAATTGAAATCTCAAATTAAATACCTTTTGCCTTTCATATCGTTAGACTTGGGGTGGGGGCGTGGGGTGTAAAATATGATTTTCCTTAACTATTCTTTCTTTGATTTCCTTGATTTTTGCATTTAGCTTTCAAACAGCTTTTGCTATGTGTCTTAACTGTTTTTAAGTTTTATGTCTTTGAGGGTTTTAAACCTTCATCTTAAAGGTTGATATTGCAAAGGAACATGTTAATAAGAGCTGAAAACATTATTAGATATTGAAATGCTTGGAAGAGGGATGAGATATAATTTTCCTGTCTTCAGGGGAATTTACAGTTACTATTGCCAATTAAAGTAGTCTGCATTTGTATTTTAATGGATAAAAAGTTTTATTTAAAAAAATTGTGTTTTCACAAGATATGAAACAGTATGCAAAACTATCAGCTATTAGTCAATATTTTAAAGTTGTCATATATTCTGAATTTTGTGGTGCTGACGAAATGAGATAATTTACAAGGCAATTTGCAGTATGGCATAAATATGTAGCATTCATCAGATAAAAATGGTTGCTGAGGAATTATACCATATTTAGTAGCATTAACTTTTTTGCCCTTTACCTAATGGCATAAAAATGCTTCTGGAATGAAAATAGTTCTTTTCTTGAAATATATCCTCCATTAATATTGCTTGTAATTTCTGTTATATATCACCAATTATATCTTGGCACTTTGCCTATCATGGTGGATATGCTGTTAGAGTTGCAAACCCATTTAATCTAGAAGACCTGGTGGCCTGGAACAGTGGATTGCATTTACAGCAGAGAGAGAGAGAGAGAATTTAGGGAGAAATGCAATTTTCCAGAAAGTCTTGCTAATGGAGATTGGATGCCTACCAGAAATGATGCTAAGGAGATCTGAGGTATGAGAGCAAGAGAGAGAGAGAGACCTTCTGCTCTGTTGCCATTCAAGCTGTAACCTGCTATGACAGTTGTCAACATTGCCCTTTCTGATTTCTCCCAGTTGTATTCCATTTCTTATAAGCACATCAAAGAGATGCCTGCTGGGGAAACCAGAGGAAAGTCACTGCAGGAGACTGGCTAACAGATTTAGTCAAAAGTATCCTTGCCCCCTGCTATGAGCAATAATTTAATGAGCACTTCACAACAACAATATCAAAGCAGGTACGCGCCTTGCTTTCAGTGGAGAGAAGATGTGAGAAGAGTGGACTTCCAAAATCCATCACATGTTTTTTTTGGAGCTGGAATCTGGGCCCCTTCTTTTTGTCTTGTTATGGTGAGCAGAGTGTAGAATTAAGTTAAAGTCTTGACCGGTTATACAAGATGCATGATGTTTCAAAATAAACACTACAGGATATTCTTACTCACTCCCCAAAAGCCTTTTTTTTTCTTTTCTTTTTTCTTTTTTTTTTAATCTTTGAAAATAAGAAGTAAGAAGGCCTGTACCTAATCAGGGGGTGGGTGGTGTTGTTTGTTTGTTTGTTTGTTTGTTTGTTTTGGGTTTTTTAATTTTAAAGGGAAGTTAGATATTACTAAAGCAATAGAAAAAGGGCAATGTGTAAATTTCAAACTGTTTTGTTGAATATAAGATAAAAAAATAGTGGAATAAACCAATACAATGCCTGTAATGTATTGGAAATGTTTAAATAAAGACAGTATTTCTACATAGAAGGTACCTGAGTGGTTTTCTCTTGGTGGTTTGGAGAAGGCATAATTGTGCCCTCTACCAATACAACATCTTGCAACTCCATTTTGCTAGAGTGGAAAAACATATATAACTAAGAACCACAAACCATTCATTAGAATGAAGCAGTTTCTTGTGTGAAAGCTACTGATCAGATCTGTAGTACATGTCTGTGGGAACAACTAAAACGACACTTCTGAAAAGTAGATTGTAGTCTCAGGCGAAGCAATGGGGCTTCATGATGAAGTAATTTTCCAAATATCATGCAATATATATCATGCTCAGAGGTATGTTATCCAAGCTCAGGTAAAACAACTAAATGACTACTAAAACAACAGCACAAAAGGCACACATGGGCAGGAGAATCATCCACTGAAATACCAAGAAAATAGCATTACCTGGTGAGGGGCTATGAAGTTTTGTTATATTTTGCAAATCCAGTTAACTGTCTAAAGTATAGACACACATTAATCCCTAGTGCACATTTCACAGGCACAGACTTAATTATTTAACTTCTAAGCCACAAAATTATCCTTGTATTTGTGTTCTATAGACTTCTTATAGATCAGTGCTAGTCTTTTAGATTACTCACTAGAGTTTACAAAATCTGTTGTTCTATGATCCTAACTTAATTTTATTTTCAAAGAGAAACGATAGGAGGCCATCACGAGTACACTAATATGGGGCAAGCTGTTACTAATATCAAATCAGAATTCATTAAAACGTGATGCTGGAGATATCAATCCTTTATTAAAGTCAGTTTATGCCAGTGCATTTTTGTCAATGCAGAAGGTGAATAGTTCACTCAGGATTTCTAGTGCAGTTGCTCATAATTAGCCTACAGGATGTTGAATGTCAGTTTGTTACATATTTATGCCCCAAGGGTCTGAATATTTAGTTTAACATGTCATATAATGGACCCTTCCATCATATACTGCCTTGTTTCCAGTTTGTCCTTTTCTTCCAGTGAATGAAGAAATGTCTTTTTTACTTACCAGAAAGCCTCTTTTTATGCAAACCACCATTACTGAAATGAAATTGATCAGTCTCATTTTCTCACTTTTTCTGGGTCCTGCTATGACTTTTAAGCTTGAGAGAAAACAGACAGCTGGCTTTGTAGCTTGTAGGAGTGTGGATATCACTGAAGTCTAGATAACACTAATGTGACTGGGACTTAATTTGCTTGTCTACGTGCTCTGCATTGTGGGGTGCATCTTTAGGTAAAACAGTTGTGCTGGAAAAGCAGCCTGCCTTCATCAGAGCTTGGTAGTATGAATAAGAGAAGATAAGAGGATTCACAGCCAGAATAATTTCTAACTGATGCTGTTAAACCTTGATTTAGGATATTTCTGCACAGCTTGGCCCATGCTCACAAAATGAAACTGGTGGACCGTGCTGAGATCATAGGCAGTGATTAAACATTTATAGTTAAGGTAGTGTACTATGGTATTGCTGCTGCCCAGAGGCAAAGCATTGTAATGCAGATTCAGTATTGCTGCTGCAAGAACTCTAAAACAAAAGGGGACTTAGAGTCTCTTCTTTGGTACTGGCTCCTGGCTGTTCTCAAAACTATAAGTATTCCTCTCCTCTTTATTTTAGTAGGGGTTGAGGGGGACAGGTAGATGAAGGCTGCTAATAATGCTTCAGACCTGCACTTTCCATCCGTTCTCTGTCCTTTGGGTCTCTCCTCTGCTTCAGGTTTACTCCTATGTATATTAGGTTACTCTGCTTTTGTAAACTGGTTTAGGCAATTAAATTCTTCAACCCTAATGAAAGCCTGAAACCCTGTATAGCTGTGTTGTTGGTAGTGACAGCCCAGTGGAAAGACAGATTAACTAGAATGTGTGCTATTAGAGGGCCACAAGTTTTTGTAAACTTTGGGATTTTGAAAGCATTCCTGTCAGATCTGCGATCACTTTAGGTGTATATAAAGCAATCATGTTTAGAATGGGTGTGTGTATCTTGTTTATTTTTAAGTGATTGTAAGAAATCATTTCTTGACTGTCAACAGCAGCTGGTATTATTCAAGAGTCCCGTGTTTTGCTTTGTTTGGGTTTATTTGCATACCAGAGACTACTGTTTGCATAATAAGACCACTTCTGGTTTAAGTCCCTGTATGGCTGATTGCACACACATCTCACCATGGTACTTTTATTGTGCTATCCTGAGATACAGTTCAGCTTTCTCTCTCACAAAGTGTCAACTTAGTAATGTTCATTGTTTCTGAAGGAAATAGTAGGCTCATGGCAAAATGGTTTTGATGCTAAGTGTTGTAATTGTTATACTTTGAATTTCCTGATGCTGACAGGTTAGTGGAAGAGGACGTGAGGAAGAGACTTAAGGACATATTTCATCACATCTTAATGATGTACATGGAACAGTTATGATAAGCAAGCACTAGTTTACTGCAATAAATGGCATTGAGAAAAGAAAAATGTTTGTCTGCTAAAGTCTCTTAGAGGAGAAAATTCACAGATGAGTTCCCATGGGACGTATAGAAAATACTTAAACCTTTTTTAGTCTGCACTTACTCCCACAACATTGGAATTACACTTTTAAATCACTTTGTAAGCATGTATAGTATGTGCTTAGACATAACGTGTGATATGATTAACTAGTGCCATACTTGAACCTAATAATTAATGTGATTTATAAAGAAGTACCTGCTGGGGAGGCACCTACTGCAGGAGTAATTGTACATTGCTAAGTTATTAATTCACATGTAGCTGAATATAAGCATGTCTGAAAGTTGAGCATGACATTTTTTCTAAAAAGGACTGGAGATTTTGACTCGTTTCCTAGATAAAACATGGTTCGATTGGTCCCTGTAAGAGATAAATGGCACCATCTCATAACGGAGGTGCTGCTGCTTTTATAACTGGTGTTCATATTTTTATGAAATTTAGCTACCGTAAGAGTGGCAACCATGTTTCACAAGCCTGTGACTCCTGTCAGCACTTGAAAAAGGGAAGAAGAACAGTTATTCACCAGTAAAATACAATTAAAAGCAACATCTTGTTTTAATGCAGAGTTTTGAAAATAGGGATGACCTTTAAAAGTTGCGTTGTCTTTTTGCTAGCTTAAAACAGAACCTTTAGAAGCCTGATTTGTCACAGCCCAGCATCATCAGATGAGCAGATTTGTGCAGCTTCTTGCTGTTGCTTATCTTGTTCTTTTTTATCTTGTTTATTTCTTTCTGCTTTTGTGTTTATCCTATCATTCAACATAAAGATAACTTAAGCTTCACCCACTGTGAGAAAAAGGGAAGAAGTACAAACCCACATCTACATGAACATCAGCATGTCAGAAAAAACGGGCATTTGTATGAGAGGAGGATTAGTGAGTCCTTTCTCTGGCCTGCAGGAAAGGAAAAGGAGAGATGGAGCAACCGCAATACATAGAAAAATAAATTAGGGCCTGTATGGATAATGCCAGTGCAAAGTGTGGGTGTGACATAAGGGTTTGGGCAGGGGATTGGGAATAAGTTTTGTGGGAGACATTGAAGTTTTTTCAGTTGGCTTATCATTGACCTCAGGTAACATTTTTTGTGGCTTGGTTTGCTTGACTATATCCTGATATACGGTGGGTTTGGTTTTTTTTTGTTTTTTGTTTTGAGTGAACGTAGAGAGAATTGGTTGTTTGAAAAATGCTTTGAAATTCTTGGATGGAGAAAAGTGACTCTTACTGCAGGCAGTTGGCATCATTTTTATAGTTGTGTTCTGCTGAGAAACAGTGCAGGAGAGGTAAAAAATAATGCCTTTCACACCTTTCACTGTCTTGCAAAGTGTGTAATTGTTTACTGTGGTGTAATGTAAGTGTAAAAATGCTACTGAACTAGAAGAAAACATCATTTTATGCTTATTTTTCCAGGTACAGATCATTACACAGTGTTCAAGACAGTAGGAAGTCAGGCTTTCCTGGTGGATACAGGGTACTCATACTGGACAGAGTGTTACTACACTCACAAATTCCCTTGAGAAACCCTCTTTTTCCTTGAAGAAGATATTTCTCATGGGAGTATGAAACAACCTTCCTCTGTCTGTACAGTCTACCTCAGGGATGGCTTGAGACTTCATCTTGAAAGTGGAGTAGGAGGATATGGCATAATTGCTGAGATAGTCCTGCCTGAATTAACATCAGTCGCTCATCTGGTTTGTTGCCTCCTCCCGGGTGTGTGCCATTCCTGGTAGCAATAAGAGTTAGATAGACTGTGCTATCTTTTGTTGAGCAGTAAACCTGAACTTTCCACTGCTTGCAGAGCTCAAGAGCCTTTTTTCTATATGCCATGTGTCTGAAAATGTGGCCTAACAGAAGAGGCAGCTCCTTCCTGCATTCCCTTCACTGAACACCACCTTGCATAATGAAGTAGGAGTTAACTATTTGCATTCTCTTATCAGCTAGAATCATTAAGTCAAGTCAGACTCCAGTAAAATGGCTGGAAACAGGCCCAGAGAGGTGGAATCCTATAGAATTAGCCGAATCTAGAGAAAAAAATAGTTTTCATTAGTCCCACATACTTTTTTTTTCTTTTGCTAGAGGGTTTGTTTGGTTGAGTTTTTGTTTTGTAGTTGTTTGTTTGATTGTTTGGGGGTTTTGTTGTTTTTGGTTTAGTTTGGGGTTTTTATTTCGGATTATAACATATTGTCAATCTGTAGTGATCTTTTGCTATAAATGGTGAAGAGATGACTCCAGATATGTGGGAAATAGCCTGATATGAAGTTTTAACTCTTTGGTAACAGTGTCATTAGCATGTTTTAAAAAAATACAAGGCTAATTCCCATGAAGCTCCTTCAGTATAAGATCTTGTTAAAGACAAAATGTGTTTCAACCTAAACTCATAGTGCACTCTTTAAATAATGCAAAATAGATAATGCAAACCTTACCCAGGTGTATTTCAACCCCATGACCAGTGTATGTAGAGAAGACGCCTTTTCTCTAATTGATCATAGATTTATTGTATTGACAAATAGTAGATCTGTATTGGAAGTAAGGCAGGTGATGAGCACTGTTGATCAAAGCACTGCTATTTACATGTGCCTTGTGTAAAGAACCCTTTGAAGTTGATCGTCTTGCTAATTCATTCTCCCCTTTCCTTAGAAGGCAGATTTGAGAATGACAATGATTAATCTGTGAGTGAATAATATTTTGGTTCTGTCTGGGTTTCAAACATGATAGGATAGCCCTGGAGGTCAGATTTCTTTGGCCGACAGTGGACTCTGGTTGACTGCTTTCTGCTGTGATGCTGTGAACCATATCAGTATCGATCAGAATAAAACTGCTTTCATGTCTGTGATCTCTGACTGTGCTGGAGAATAATTTTCTTTTAGCCAAATTGTGCTTGGGTAGTTTGCTGATTTTTTTTCCCCCTCCTTCCTTTTATTTTTAAATCTTGTTTTGTATATAGCATGTTACTTGCATAAATGGGCAGGCTTAGTTTTATTAGCTCTCTTAAGCAGCATAACAAGACATTCTCATTTTCCTCAAGAGTCATTGCATTGGACTTGGCTAAGACTGAGTTTCTTATTTTCTCCCTTCATCCTGCTGAGAGGCAGAGTGGTAGAGTTTAGATAGGTACCTGGTGTACAGCCGGGGTCATCCCCACCACAGTCATCAGTGCCCAGTCATACATATTTTGTAAACAAGTTTTTTAGTGACTTTGTAAAGCTACACATGACAGAATAACCCGTTGTGAATTTTGGCATGGAGAGAAAAAAAAATGAAAAAGAAAAAAAAGGTTGCTACAAAGTACACTGCTTAAAGGGGTACAATGCAATATTTAAGGAGATGTTTCATGGATCAACTTGCCCTCTGGAATAGTGGTAAAACTCCAGTGAAAGTTGGAGTCAGATTTTGAGCTGATTAGTGAAATTTTCTTCCTTTGTATGAGAGGAGTGTGTGGCTTCATATTTTCAGTTACCTGTGCCCCAGTCATACTGCCTATACAGTAAACTGTACAGCTTTTTAGTGGCAGACAGTGAGATGGCAAGTTTAAATAGGGACATGAGGGTGGATTATGAAAATCAACCTGAGGAAACTGAAGATTTGGATAGTGAATAGTTCTCAGATGGGAGATGGTTGTCAGTAGCTACAGGGATGTTTTAGAAATCACCTGTGCCATGTTTGATAATCTCTCCAAGCTCTCTGGCTGGGAAGATTAGACCTTAAAAAAGAGAATGATTTACAATAGCAGGCTGACAAGAGAGGGAAAACCTATTCAGGCTGTTCAGATGAAGCTTTGTGGCTAATTTGTTTTATTCCTTCAGCAGCTGTAAAGGAACACTTTGAGAATCTGCTAGACCAATTAAGATCCATGTGTGTACACATTCAATTTGTATTCTAATGTTGTATGTTTGACTGTGTTAAACTGATACATGAGTGTATATATTCCTTTGGTTTGCTTTTCTTTTTAAGAAAGTCTGAGAGATATGATCAAGATGAGTTTTACTTGTTTATTAGGAAAAAAGAAAATGAAAAAAATATCTATTTAAAACAAGCAGTGTATCTGTATAAAAGAATAACCAACTTAAAAGAGGAAATGAAGTCAGTTATTCAAAAGAGAGATAATCTATAAATAGATACAAAAATTGCTATTGAAATAATAAAGCTAAACCAAACAATGTCCTTACTCAAGCCGTCAGCAATTTCTAAACAAATGGTGAATTTCTCTTGGTTCCATATTGAAATATGTAGTTCTTTTCTAAGCAGTATGGTACAACTCATGGGTAATCACAGCATCCTTCTTGCTGTAGTGCAGAATTCTGTTTTTTACAGCCCTAAGTAAAGCAAATAGCAACTAGAGACAGCAGTAAAACAGGCAAAGGTGGTAATTTTTTTCCAAGAATGACTTTTTAACTTTATATTGATTAAAAAAAATGCACTTTCATATAATTCCAATGCTGAAAAGTTTTTGTGGGGTTTTTTTTGCCAATAGATGGAAGCAGATTATAAATTAATATCAGTGAAACTATTACAAGCGGTTACTAACATCTCCATAATAAACTGTATTAGTATTAGTATAACTGTATTGTGGATATACTGAATTTTTTAAAAAAAATCATCTTCTTTGGCTTTGTAGAGGTGTAATGGTCTGTACATGTTGCTAGCAGAGAATCTTATCCTTAGGCATGCAGTTCATTTATAAGAAAGTTAAATAGTCGTGTGTTGATGTGGCATATATTTTTTTATTTATGGAGTTCTCTAATGAGACATATAAAATGTCACTGTTCTATTCTTTCCTTCTTTAAAAGTGATATTTTGACTGATGTGACTTCACTCTTTATTTATTTTGTTTTCTTCTAAGTGTGGTAAACACGATACTGCGTATCATGCTGTGTTTTCTGTTGTCATTTTGAGATGATCTCCAGACAGCAAGGTCAGACAAAAAGCATACACCAAATGGGCCAGACAGAGGGAAGATGGTCAGATGAATTAAAAATAGAATAAGTAGATAAATATTCCAGACCTGTAAAGTGGTGGGCTTTAATCTCTTAACCTTCTTTATTGCTTTTCTTATCCTCATATACTGAGTTCCTTTTGAACAAGCAGGTATACTGCACAGCATAAGAACTTTTCATTAAGATGTCAGTTAAGATTTATTCCTAAATCTTAAAAATATCAGTATATTCATAACTTTATCATTTTAGGTATTCAAGATGATTTTTCATCAGATTTTGTCTGTAATATATATCAACAGTGGCTTTTTTATGTAATGACCATTGCAAATATTTTTAAATTTAGCAAAAACATTGTTTCACTTGTACTTTACATCTCTTGTGAAGAGGTTCTGCTCAAATGGTTCTTAATTAGTTAATCTGAAAAAAATCTCACTTTTTTAATGGGGAACAGGTGTTACTATGTAAACTTTTCAGCTACCTCATAGTAGGAAAAATATGTTGCACATAAAGAAAAAAAATAATAATAAAAAAGATTTTCCTCTGTCTCTGCATATCTAGAAAGCATGTATAGCAAACAGTGTTTAGATTAAACTTAAATTTGAAATGCAGCCACCCACCTACCAAAGCAGCACCAGCTATTACTGAATCTGCAAAATTGCAATATCTACTATCTGTCACTCAAGCCTCCCATAAATGCCACCTTGTGCAGACATGTAAGAGTTTTACTGTGCAAAGACCATCCCTGGCCATTCTCTCATGTCGTAGATCTGAACCTGTTGACAGAATTTCTGCCCAAGGAGTTAAATTAAACACCTGGATTCTGAAAGCGTACAGGGTTCAGCAGCCCATCGGGGAAAATTGCCTAATTATGATTTTTTCACATGGTCTGCATAAATGAACCATCTGCAGCAGTGTAACATAATCTACGCTAGCTAAGGGTTAAAAATGTCTAGACAAGAAGAAGGTTAACCTAGAATGCTTTTTGCAAGCAGTCTTCTGTCTCTGATTCTTGATCTGTTCCTCTATTTCAATTTACATTTTCCCTTTTTGCTATGATTTTTATTATTGATAAATAATCTCAACTGCTGGTTAGAAGGAAATCTGTACATTTTCAAGACCAATAGTTCAGCAACTGTAAAGTGCTGAATAGTTCAAGCACCTGGGGTTTTTTGGTGGGTTTTTGGTTTTTTGGTAGTGTGTTTGTTTGTTTGTTTTTGTTGTTGTTTGTGGGTTGGTTTATTTTTTCATTTTTTTTGTTGTTGCTGTATTTTATTTAAGTATACCTGACCTTATTTCTCAGAGGATAAATTAAATTCTCTACTGTGGAAGTGCAAAAGGAAACATATATATTGTTTACAACCCTTGCGAGTGTTTTGCCTGTATCTTGGCAAAGAGAAACTTTCTTTAAAAAGCAGGATAGTGTACCTAGTCCATTCCTTACTAAATTCTGGTTTGACATGTTTATTCCCCCTTCTAGATCTGACTTACATTTTATATAAAATGAAACAGATTTATATTTTGTATTAAATGAAGATACACCTACCTGGAGTTTCAAATTCTAAGATAGTCAGGATGAATGTCGAGCAGAATCTGCTTCTCTTTTATTCTAGAAGTGCTACAAAAGACAGCTACATTTCATTTTGAAAGTGGAACACCAAACTGTCTTTAAAATTAATTTTTATTTGATTTGACAAAAGTAGGAGAGTGCTTTGCTTGCAAGCTCATGTCAACTTCTGTTTTCTCTTACAGAGTGGAAACGTAAGTGGTTAAACATCAGTAATTTCCACTGTTTAATGTTTTTTATGAACAATGAGATCTACAGCACTGAACAGTGGAGCAAAACTCTCCTGCCTTAAATGTAGGACTCTAAGATGCTATGCTGTAAGTCTTAGACCAACAGCATTCAAACATGTAATTAACTGTAATTATTAGATGATGAATCTAATATGAGATTTATGAAGGCACAGGATTATGACAAATGTCCTAAATTGTTCAGTTTCCTTAAGTGAAAGGAGGATGCAGGCTCTCATCTCCTCACCAAATAATCAAAATTGAGTTTATTTCAGATTAAACTGGTACAGTACTTCATTGCTTCGTCATTATAATGTAATCACTCTTAAGGATATTATTTTTATCTGAAGAGAATAGTATTCAGATTTTTTTTTTAATTTCTTCAGTTTTTAGAGATGGATATTCCACTGTGAAATTGAATATGAGGAAAACTGATGTGTGTGCTTGGTTGATGTTACTGGAATCCACCACTTCTTACAAAACCCACTCATTGTGCTATTTCACACTTGTGTAAGCATAGCATGTGGTTTGGAGGGTTCCTGGATGTACTGAAAATTATTTTCTCTCCAATCATGGTTGTCTCAGTTTGTTCCATGGTGTTTCAGGGAGGTTTTGAAGAAGACCGAGAAAGCAGAAGAGCAAAACTTTATTTGAGACAGAACATAGAGAAGCCACAAGAAACAGAACTGATAGAGCATGTTATGAATGTCTTAATCATCATATTTTCTCTCTTTTACAGTTTTTCTGTAAGTCTGTAAGCAGCTCTCAATGTGTAAAAACCTGGGAATGTGCATTTGTTAGCTTGCTCTTATTCATAATATGACACAGATACAGTATCTTGAAGACAAAAGTCATGAAGGCTTGAATAGTTTTCTGCTGTAACTGGTAGCAGAAACTCCAGCAAGGTAGAAAATAGGAGTTATGTCTGTTGCTATCTAAATACCATGAATGCACTACTATGATGAGGTGCTTACGCTTTCAATGTATTCTTGAATTTCTTCTTGACAATTTTATCTCTTCTTTAAGCACAATAACTTTTAAAACTTCTTTTCTCACTTTGTAACTTGTTTAATTACCTACTTAAAGTACATTTCAAAACATATATTGGAAGATAGAAATATTTTAATTGTCTGTGTAACTCAGAAGCTGAGGAAGTACTATATATTTAATAGCAAATATATTGTGGTTCTGACATATGAAAGTAGAAATCTTACTTTAGTCTTCCTTAGGAAAGTTTAGTAATGTGCAATTAGAATGTTAGTAATCTACTGTATTTTTGTTTCCAAAATGCATCTTGCACTGCCCAAATTCCTTTTAAAATAATAAGGTATTTAATTTACTGTGATTTAGAATCAAACAAACCAACATTTAAAAACAAACAAACAAAACCCCACAAAATAATAACAATAAAAACCAAGAACAACAAAACCAACAAAACAAAAATAAACAAAGAACCCAACCAACCAAGAAAAAATCCCCGACCCTCACAGCTTTCTTCCTCGTCTGGTGTCCTGTTCCTGATGTAACAATCCAGTTACAGTAAGAGGTGATAGTGAATTTTCATTTAAATGATTTTGTAGGAGAAGGACTAGTATGAAAACTAATTAATTTCTAGAAATTTATGGCTAGTAGATTGAGAAGCTTCAGTACAAAGGAAAATTCTTTTTGGAATAGCTATACTTAAACCATAGCATTGTAATCAAATTCATATAGATGGGAGCTGTAGAAAATATATTTTGACCATTTTTTCAGGTAATGGAATAGGGTCACTTTCTCTAAAAAAAAAAAAAAAAATGTAAATCAGGATTGTTAACCTCTTCCTTAGCAAAACTGCATGCTTTGGTCCAAAAGCTGCAAGTAGTCACCTCAATTCCTTGCAGAGCAAAAAATCAAATATGTGACTGAGCTATTGCTGGGGTAGAGTCTTAACTCCAACTGCTTCTGGAGATGAACTGCATGTTCTTATGAATCTTTATCTAAAATATCTTTTTTCCATCTTTAGCTGTTAGCTGCTTTCTGAGGGATTCATCTGTTTTGTTTTTTGGTTTTTTTTTTCCCAACTGAAAGATTAATTTGGTGTTAACTACTAAGATCTTTCACACAAATATTTATTGCAGTAAATTCCCTGAAAATAATTATTTTCTTTCTGGAAGGGGAAACACTATTTTCTGTATAATCTCTGTAAGTTATTTACAGAGAATAAACTATTATACATTAGAAATTCATGACTCTAAGAGTTTTCCACTTTTTTTTCTGCTGACGATAATTAGAATTCACATAACCAGACCTACTGTGAAAACAGTGTAAGGTCTGAGTAACACAAATCTGCTTTTACAGTAACAACAATATTATTGCACATATAAAACTGAAGTCTTTATTTTAGTATTAAAAAGCAGAAAATAACCACCAGATATTAATGTTCCCAAAGGCCTGTCAGTAATGTTTTCTAATAAAGAAAATGACTGTCTATAAACCAATACATTCCCTTTGCACATTTAGGTAGTAAATGGGAATTGCTAGAAAGAAAGGATTTACTGCTCAGATGGTAAACACAGGTAAAGATTTGATAAGACAATGTTTCCAAAATATTGTAAATTTCCTAGCCCTTCTGCATGGTTTTCTGAAAGACTGTGCATTATAGCTTCAAAAAGATTGCTCCTGACAGCAATGTCCTTCATATTAGAGGATTGTCAAAACACTTACATATATAAGGACAAGAAGCAGCTGAAATACATCACTTGGCTGAACATATTGCTGGGCATGCTCAATCTGGCTCTGCAACTGCATAGCAAAGCTTAAGGCACTCACATAACAGATGTAGTAACTCTGGGCAGTGAATCTATACTCTTGGAATTATTATTTTTTAATAACTGTTAGTGAGGCTTGAAATATGTTCATATTTAGGGTAAGAAGGAGAAATTAATCTTCTTAATCACATGAATTCACATTCAACTTTCATATTTTGACCAACATTGTGGCTCTGTACGTGCTAAAGGATGGTGGAAGGTATTAAAAAAATTGAAAAAAGAGAAATTAGCCTTTCTTGCATTCATTTTCTTATGTGATTTCATAAGTTGTTGTTGTAGTCATTGAATCACATATTTACTGCTTGAAGAGTTGCATACATTATCATACTAATTTGATGACAGAGACAGGATTGAGCTTGAGTAGCTGTCATATACTATCCAGGTGTTTACTCTTCCTCACTCAGTTGAGGATGGGAATCTATTTTTTGTCCATAACGGGAGGGGCGTGTTTTAGATCCCTCATTGAACCACTTCTGAGTGTCTGTTCTCACTCACTGGAAATCTCTATTGTGTTTATATTCATTGTCTTTATCTCACACAACTTGACGTTGTCACTTGAGTGTGTTGTCTTCTAACTTCTGCTCTAGGAAAAATGTCCTAACATTTTTATAGTCAGGTTTAATAACCAGCAGAGACAGAAAATTCTAAGACAAACTCATCTTGACATAAGCTTTTGAACATTTTTTAGACATATTTGGATTAGGAGGCCAGTTCTCTTCTTTCTAGAGAAGTTATAGGAATGTTGTAATAAATAGCAATACACAGAGATGGAATGGGATTTGGCAATGCATGCTTTTGCAGTGCCTCCAATTTAAAAGATGTCTAATTTGGAAATACTTTATTTTTTACCTGAGAAGGCCTAAGAAATGTGGGTCCTTATCTCAGGCCTGTAGATGCACATATGTGATCATTAAGTTTTTGGATTTGTAAATGCCCAAAGTGCTTTTCCAATCTGTGTTTTGATCTTTTTGTAATTTGATTTATGGGTCTGTGGTATCAATAACAACTCAGGGTGGCTCTGCAGCATAGTTAAGGGACAGACTTTCTGAGGGAGGCACAGAAATAATAGATTACTCATTACTATACAAGATCTGTGTGCCCTACTTAACATGTACAGAAACAACTTGTGTTTACCCTTGGATCTGATTGAGTTCTGTGATTCTAGTTGGGAACTGTAACAGCAAAAATAGACATTCTGCCTTAAGTGATGCTGTTCCTATCTCTCCAGTGCAGATCCTTCTCTATTGCAGACCCCGATTCCCATTTCCCTTTCCATCTCCATCATATCCAGGAAAAATACTTGAACCACCTGGTGCAGTGTATCTGCAGGAATCAATTTTCATTTCCCACTGGCATGTGAGCATCCACTTGCAAGGTGAGTCAGTGGAAGCCGGCTGCTCCTCTGTTGGAAGCAGTGTATGAATTACAGAGCACTACTGATGTGTTGTGGAGTGTGAGGAGGGAGCTCCTGTCTCGTTTGCCAGCAGTGCTACTGTAGAGAGCAAAAAGTCACATCAGAGTGCAAATGAGGGATTTGTATCTGCGGCTTCCCAGCCTGTGAATTGCATTGTGCTTCACTCTCTCTGTGAGAATGGAAAGTGTGGTACAGCCACCTGTCAGCAGCCTGCTCCTCCACGCAAGAGTAGCTGGTGGAGTCGGTGTTCATCTGTGAAAACATCTGGGTAATTAAGCTGAAAGCCGAAGAACATGACAGTTCAGAGGAGAGTAGAAAGTTTCGAATATATTCTTAGATAGAGAGATTTGATTATCACATGGTTTTCCCACACTTGGCTACGTAACTCAATAGACATTGATCAATTGACCGGTGTGTATGCCAATAGCATTAAGGACTGTTATACTGAAGCTAGGATAGAAAGGGAAAAAGGTGATCTCTTTAAAAGATATTTTCTTGCAAATACATGTCATCCACACCTTCTGTTCAAATAGGAATTATACATCGTTCTACTTTCTGTTCCCAGCTGCAGTTTGTTTTAAAAAGAAGAGTATTATTGGTACAAAATAAGGATTTAGCTAAAATAATCTTATTTCTTCTTACAAATAAAAGTGTTTTCAAGTAAAAATGTATTCTTCTAATTGTAATAATAACTTTTAGGTGATGCATATGCTTGTTGTATCAGTATTAGATGAAGAATTGGTATGGTAGGCATAAGATGAGAATATCAATGTGTGTGATGTGTAATTGCAATATGTTGTTTTTTGCAGAATGTAATTTTCTATAAAATACCTACAGATGTTTTAAAAACAAACATGATTCTCAGAACACATGCTTTTCTGAAGATTAAGAGTGCATACAGCTGTTCAGTCAGGCTTTTTTGTTGTGTTTTTTTTTTTTTTTTNATTAAAAATTTTTTTTTTTTTTTTTTTTTTTTTTTTCTTTTAAACCACATTTTTATTTTAAGGGATTGTGAGTGTCTTACATTAAATTAGGATTGCATTAATTGAGAGTTGTTTTCCCGTAAAAAAACCCACAAGATTTTTTTTCTAAAACCATGAATTCTGACTTTCTCTGATAATGTATTGGATTCAGCTGGGACGCTTGTGAATGTGCACAGATGTGAGATAAGTTTTGTTCTACTCTCAAGTTTTGTTGAGAACTTTCAATAGGAGCCTATTTGGGAGAAAGGCTACATGATTATTCATTTATTCCTTTTTTTCTATTATGTTGCAATGATACTATTCATGTCACAATTCAGTTTCTACTATTTACATTTCAACCTGTGAATATAGTCAATTTTGCCGCTGAAAAAAGAACTGCATAGTTTTCCAGTGACTCATCTACTACCATAGTCGGCTGGCTTTGATGAATGGACTCAGTCGGAAGGATTCTCTGCTATGATATGCAATACCTTGAACAAATAGAAATGTGTTTTTCATCAACACACTGGAAGGAATCATTTATATTGTCACATATGAATGGCTTGTTCTGATTGTTATGTTTCCTCTGTCATACTGAGGTGCTCATTTAAAGTGTGCAAGGGAGAACTTACTTGGTAAAAACTGTTGTTCACCTAAATAATGATATCTCAAAATATTTAAAGCACATTGATCCACTGTGACGTTTTGTTTTTGTTTTTGGGGTTTTTTTTAATAAGAGTGGCAGTTCTGGTTTTACTAGCATGATAAGAGTGTTGAATATGTGAGAATAATAGCCAGTCTTTTAACAATAAATTTGCATTAAAACTTAGATATTTTGACATGTACAACAGGCAAGAAATCCAGTTGATTCTAGCTTAAATATCTGATCATCACTCAGAAATATTTATTAGTTTGCTATATGGATGATCTTTTCTTCATATATATGAAATATATTTATAAATATATATATTCAGCCTGACCTAGGAAGTAGATTTGCAATGTAAAAATGTTTCTGTCTGTATTTGTTTTGTCAGTGGAAGAAAAGCCTAATGTATGCACACAGTATTTCTTACGAAATTAATTAATTTCTTATTCTTTGTGTGGGTTAGAATTTCTTAAAAACATACACACACTCGTCTGATTCGCCTCTCATTTTAATGCTTGCATAAAAAATTGCTAGGCTTTTTGATGTTCTCTTTTACATATTTAATTTTTCTCAGATTCTGAGAAAGTGTTGTATGGAGGGAGTCAATTGGAACAATGCCCGCAATTAATGATAAGCTTTTCCTTGTCATTCTTTCTCTGCCTCATTGTAGGCATTTATAAGAAGAGTAAAAGAACACAATGCATCTGCACTTCTGAATGCAAAATCCAGCACTTCACCTTTTCTTCCAGTGAGAAGACATGCAGTTGAAGGGACAGACCAGGGCAAACAGTTTCACTAAGAAATGCATAGAAAGCTTGGGCTTTTTCTTTATGTCAGTTATACTTATTCTTGAGGGTGTTGTTTGTTTGTTTGTTTGTTGTTTTGGGTTTGTTTGATAATGTGTTTGTTTACTTGTTTTTGTTTCTAGTTTTAAATTTTTTTGTAATTCTATATGTAGTATTTACTCATAATTAGGAAAAAAACCCAAACCTTTGTAATGTTGTAATTTTCTACGTATGGAATTATTTGAATGGGACTGTGCAAATGAGCTGTCTCAGGAATTTGAATGCAACAAACCGATATCACCAGCGTACCACAGTAGATTTGGCTTAATAATTTAGGATCATGTTTGCAGAAGTTGTTAAATGCTTGCTTGAAGATCCTGTATAGTAAGGTGGAATATTTCGTTAGGTTTTCCTCATAGAAACGTGAACAATTTTTTTAAAGATTCTTCGTAGTGTGGTGCATCGTAGAGAGGCTTTGAATGACCCCTATGCAGAGAAAGGTTTTGAGTAATAGTCTTTAGGGGTAATTCCACTTCCATTGGTCAAGTTTTTCCATACCAGTCTTCAAGGTTCAGATTCAAACTCCAGTGGTGTCAGTAAAACACTTTCTTCTTGATTCAGCAGACTTTTTAATTGGCATAGTCTGATTTTACTGCTTCTTGTAGAGTTAATTTTTAAAGCCTCTATACTCAGATTTCAAAAATATCTAGAGAGCCCTTAACCTGACAAGAGATTTCTTGCAGTCTAGCAGCTATCGCAGCTTACAGTTAATTAGCCCTGGCTTTCAGATACTCAGAGAGGGGGGAAAAAATACCTTCTCGATTCAGGGTAAAGAAAAGAGTAAATGGGCATAGTATATGCTCACTTCGATTCTCTGCTGTAAATTACAGCACTGGCCAATGGAAGGACATTTCCCAACTGTAGAGTGTGTTTTTGGTACAACATGACTTTATTTAGAATTGAGTCAATAGCATATAGTCCTCTACTGGGAAAGGGGTTTTTTATGACTTTTCTTACGCTTTAAAAGACAGGGACTGTGTCTTAATGATTTTGCAACTGTGTGATGGTGCTAAGAGACCTATTATGACAAAAAGTGTAAAACTATTACTAGGAGTATACCATGTCTTGTCAAAAGATTCATTTTTCAGTAGATTTAATGGATTTCTTGGCTGAAATCTTGGGAGAATCTGGGTCTGTAAAATTACTAATGTAACCTAGTTGTGTTACTAATGTAACCTAGTTATGTTACTAATGTAACTAATGTAAGGCTGTGAGGCCAAAAAAATATGACAAAAAGATGCTTATAAGAAAGTAAAACTACTATGCCTTTTCTTCTCCGAAAAAAATATTTCTTTTTCCAAAAAATATGTTGCAAAAGAGGGTAGCTTGCACAAAGAACCAAAACATATTCAATATAGAGAGAAGATAAGGTGGTAATAGTTGATGATTCAGTCTTCCCCACATTGTGACAGCTTACAATAGCCCTTCCAAAATAAAACCCTATGAAGCTACTGGAACTTAAGATTTTTAAATAATTTGCTGCTAAAGGTTTTATAAAATCTAGAATATTATGAGCTACATTTAGATTGCTTACTGCATGCATCTAAATTTTATATTTGTTGAATACTTACGTAGGGATAGTAATGGATAATTTCAGTGCTCTGTTGAACTGAATATCTGCTAGAGGAAATAATACCTGAGCACCATACCTACCACTTTCAGTGTATTGTCTTACCATATAATCCTGTTAGAAAGTGAAGTAAGTAGATTTAAAAGACGCCCTTATGCCATGGTGGCTTTGTGCATTTTTTAGAAAAACTTCTGTAGTACTCTGTTTTTATCCATATTAAACTCTGTTGTATTTTTCCACTGGAGCATTGTTTGCCAGTCAGTTACTACCACAGATCTGATAGAACTATCAATCAAAATCATTGTAAAATGGAAAATAAAAAGCAGACAAAACAACACAGTGGGACTGGCTGTGAACAAAACTTATAACCTTTTTTGTACTGTGGAAAGGACACTCATCAGAATGCTCTCATTTGTTTGGATGCAATTGAGCTTCAAAAGGACAAGACAGATGTGCTGTTTTCAGGAATCTTAATTTATTTTGTGCCACAGTTCATAAACCTGTGGCTAAATGTGAGAACAGAACACATTTTGGGGCCAGTTCAATGTATCTTTACTTTCTCTGGAAACAATTTTTTTTTTTTTTTTGTACTGTTAACCTTCCATACTGGAGTTGCTGTGGCACTACAGCAGAGTGAAGAGTCTTCCCTGAGAGATGTGCCAGGATGCTGTCTGCTTGGCTGAGATAGCTCAGCACTTCAAAAACCTGGACAGATGGGGTGCCATCTCATGAGAGACAGCACTCTGCTGGGCTTCAGAAGAGCTGAGAGATGAAGGTGTGGCACTGAATCCAGCTGACATACCAGTTCTGCTGCCGGATTATGTTACGGCAAATGAGGAAATGATGACCAAAAGTAATAGTAATAAAAAAAAAGGCTAGAGTGAAGGTACATCCACCAAATATGCCTGTTGTGTTCTGAATGTCAAATCATTAAATTGACAGTCTTTAAAGATAGAAAAAGTCTTTGAATAGACCTTTACTTTTGTTGTCCTACTCTCTGTGTTTGGTCCTGTACGTTCCCTCTGTAAATGTCCAATCCACTACAGGAAGAACTTTCTCAGTCCTTTGAATGTCTGAAAATTTCTTCCATTTTTGTGTTTTTCTTACTATTCCTGTAAAAAACACAAGGTACTTTCCTGGTTTTGTGGTCTTTATTGAAACATAAGCTGTGCTTCCTACACTTAGTTTATTCTTTCTGTACTATTCACCAGGACAACTAGTTCTCTGATTTTTGAAGCATTTGTATAGAAACAAATCAGCTGCACACAAATGTATCTTGTACTGATGTGCCTTCTGCTTTCAAACAGCATAAGGCAGCTGAGTTTCTACAAGAGATCAAAGAGTTAGGTTACATGAGCAAAGGTGTGCATTGGAGACAGAACAGCTGCTCTAGAGTCTTTTGAACTTTCACTTACCACTTCCCCATTCCCAAGCACGGTGTCATAGCAGTAGTTTTTCACAGCTGTCAGAGACTGCATTCTTTCCCAAACTGTTGCCAGACCTTGGTGTAAGACTTTGGGAATGTGCTTGTGCTATGTTATTGCAATTGAGTGTGGTTAAGGCTTATGCAGGCTGAAGTACCTTGTGTTGAGGACTGAATTTAGCACTTATGAAGTCACTGAAACTGTGTAGTGTTCCTGTACATGGGAAGGGCTCAATATCCATTTTCTTAGCTAAAAAGCAATCACTTCTTCTATTAATTTCCTAGCATAATAGTTCTCAGCTGTCCAACAGAAGTCATATTAAAAAAATACCATTTTGTATTTTAAGAACTACTCCATTTTCTTCCCCTATTTGCAATATGGGGGGAAAAAAAAATAAATGGAAGGCTGTTTGCTCTTTCCTGAGCAACTTGCACCAACAGCACAGTCTGGGGTCCCTATGCTGATGTGGGCCTGTGCACAGAGCTGATTGTGACTGGAAATGAAGATGACTCTTTGTCTCTTCTGTCATGTTGAATTCTAGGACTGGCATTTAAGAAACCCTTTTGAATGAGTAGCTTCAAATTGATCCAGTTTGTTGAAAAGCTTGAGGCCCACTGAATTGAAAAATAGCATTTGGATTGGAAAAAAATGACATATTTCAAGTCACTGTGCAAGCTTTGTGAGACTGGATTTTGCATTGCAGCAGTCATTTAGAGTGTGTAACTGCTTGTTTCAGCATTCTTTTAATTCATTGATTTTTATCCCACTAAACTTAGAACAGAAAATTATTTCTGTATATATGTGGATATATACATGTCTGTGTGTGTATGCCTGTATGTATTAGTAACAGCTATGTATAAGAAATAATTATTTGAAATACCTCCTAATGTTTGAAAATGTTTAGAAGCTATTCAGCTGTGTTTTTCAGAGCATGTTGCAGATGTGAATACCATGTGTTATGTAAGGCTTTATGCAGATCGGTAGGATTTGCAATATGCAGTTAAAATCTATGGCTATAAACCTAAAGGCTGAATTATAAGATTTGCAGATAATCAATTATTATGGATGAAATTTATTAACACATTAATGTTTTATCAGCTATTAATAAATACATGAATTGTCAATAGTGGTTTGTGAACACACGACATGATAATTTCTAAGCTTTGCCCCATTCAGGAGGTCTTATGACTAGAATTTTGTAATTTTTTCCTAATTGTAACATTATGAATCAGCAATAAGCCTTCTGTTTGCAGCAAAACTTTAAGTTGTGTACTTCAAAATTAAATGTTGATGTTTTTTAGTAAGATTGCATTATTCTTTTATGCCGTGTTTTAAAAATGATCTAGGCATTATGAGGACAGTTATGGCTTACTGATTATTTAAAGGCTTACTTTTGATTTAAAGTGCATAGTTTCATGTGTTTCCCATTTCTCTGTAACATGTTGGCTTTGTTTAGAGGTTATCAAAAGGATCTGGCAAATTCCATTCTTCAAATAGGCCATACATTTATTGGCCACCCTCACTGGCTGTATGTTCTCCATTCTCAGAAAAAGCTGTCTGCCTGGAGAGCAGTCTCAGGCCACACTGACAGCTTGAACAATGTTAAGAGATTGTAGGAAGTTCTCACAGTCCAAACAGCAGACAGTTTATAGGCTAATGAACAATTTGACCATGCTGATACATGTGCCAGAGGTTAAGGATCTGACCTGCTGCTGTTCAGATTACTAGGACAAACGTAGCCACTGGGACCAAGATTAGCAATTTAATTAGCACACCGTGTAAAATTCATATCCTATGTCATTTGCTGAACAGGACCTATGTCATTATACATCTATTGTATCATGGTTAAAAGAAAGGGAAAGTCAAGGAGTATTTGTGTGGACAATATAATTAGAATGTCAGGGTTTAGGGTTTCATATTGTAATCTTCAAGTTTCGTAACTTGCATGTGTTGCCTATGTTTCATCACGGTGACATGTAACGCGCTCTAAAGTGAAATGTTCCCATGGAAAATAGCAACAATTTGCCACGTATTACAGCTTGATACAATTAAAAAAAAAAGAAAACAAACAAAAAGCCCCCATAAACGTCTAGAGAGTTTGTTATTGTGGAACACACTGAGTGCAGGTGGCTTGGGGTGCAGCTGCAGTGGGAGGTGCAGGTTGAGATCTGGGTGGGAGCCCGAGTCAAGAGGCTGCGAATTGCCCACCCTTTGCACAGCAGAGGGCACGGGGACATGCAGAGACAGTCAGGTGACCCACAGTCAGTGATGCAGCAGGAACCAAGGAGCAGGCAGGAAATGCGAGAGTTTCTCGCTTGGACTGTGATTAAAAACCCTGTGGTTCCTTTGTTCGGAGTCCCTCCTGGGAGGCACGGGCATCTCAGGCTGTTCCTGTGTTACTTTGCCATGAACTTTATGCAATGAGACGTCTGAGACTCTGCCATGGGAAACCTGGGGTCGAGCTGGTGAGGAAACCTGGTCTGGCTGTGTGAGTGGGGGTGTCTGGGGAGCCAAGAGAGGCTGGGCTGGAGCCGCCTGCTGCCAAGGGGCTTCAATCCCTGTCTCTGGTGGCTGGAGCATGACTACCAGGGAGTCTCGTGACTGGTCTGACTGAGAAGTTTGCCTCGACACTGTAAATATTTCAGTGAAGATCAAGGAAGGATATCAATCATTCTGATAACCAATGCTAGCAAGAATAATATTTGGGATAAATTTCCCATGTAAAGGTTTAAAGTAATTCCTCAATATTAAAAATTAGGATGAAAATAGGACAGGGATGAGTTGACTTCGAACGTGTGTAATTGGTACAGTGGGTTTATTCTGCATGATACTGGTAACAGCTGGAAACAAGATGCTGGGTTTAAATAAAAAAAAACAAAACAAAACAACAAAACAAATCAAAACAAGAACNCCAAAAAAAACCACCAAAAAAAACCCCAGAAATTTTCTTAGAGGCTTTTAAATTCCAGAATGGATCTTTATTCTGTTTTCCTAGGTGTGCCAGTGAATTTTATAAGCTGCAAACTGATGTCCTCTGTTGTGTACCAAGGCCATTCAGACTTCTAGCTGCTAATAGGTGGTGAAGCTTTTGTCAGTCCTGAGACAATGCAGTTACACTTGCTCCGGAGTGATGCTTGTACAGGCGGGAGATCCATAGCAGGACCATGGGGGAGAAAATGGAATAGTTGCATCAAAGTGGTAGTTTACTATGGCTGCAGAAGATGTATTCTTACAAAGACTGTAACTGTAGCTGCTTACACTTCTGCATTTATAGATGCAATATGCCAGAGAAGACCACCAAGGCAGTGACTAGCAATCTTGTGTTTACTTTATGGGAAAACTCAGAACTGACATTTGGTGGCTACACACAAATAGAATAATTTTCTCCTAAGAAAAAGTGTCATACCTAAAATTTGATATTTTTCTTTTCAAAATGAAAGAAGCCTTTGGCATAAAATTTATTCAGGGTCACATTTCACCTATAACCTGGTTTATTTTTTTCTTTTTCAAACCTGTGTCTAGTTACAGTTTAATATTTGCAGTCTCTAGATTGTCAACATCATTGTATAATAACCAACTTATTATAGAAAGCAGCAAATGCCATGCTGCCAATCACTTGTCCATCACACTAACAGGTGCACTGCCATTGTCAGTGTCAGGCTGAATACTGGGGATCAGTTAGACAGGTGGAGTAATTTACTCATCTTGTAGTGGCAGAAGGGGACACCTTATCAAGGAAAAAAGAGAAGTGCCTTCCCTTGGTGCATTTGGTATGTGGCTATGTAACTTGGATTTATAGCCTCTCTGTAGAAACTGATGTGCAGATTAAAATTCACTCTAAAGTGGGGAAGGAACTTCTTTTAGCTATTATGCAAGAGTATTTCTTTTTCCTTTCTCCTCACCTTATCTACTGTCATTCTCACCCTGTCCCCCCACACCCCCATCCTCAACCTTTCAGTATTGTCAACAGAACAGACTGCTAGATTCAAAATGCTTAAAAGATCTGTCAGTCTATTGGAGTAAAATAAAATACAATAATAATAATAATAATAATAATAATAATAATAATAATAATAATAATAAAATAAATAAATAAATAAATAAATAAATAAATACTTGGTTGAGAATGAGAAATTATATGCCTTTAAATTTTTTTCCACAGCCAATTTTTATAACAGTGATTGGAAGAGAGGGCTCCAGAACATGGTTTACCATTTCTTTCAAATAATAAATGTAGAATTTATTACAGCAAGTACCAATGCCAATCCTCACCCTTCCTTATCTCTGTAGCTATGACAGCTTCTGGTTAATACCCAGAAAGTTTCTGGAGTATCAGAGAGAAAAGTTGCTTTATTCACTTGTCTTTCTCTGTTACTATCAGTGTGGTGGACAAATTCTCAGGTATCACCTGTGATCAGAATAGAGCTTTAAGCAGGAGAACTAAGTTGGACGTGCTTCTGACTAAAGCCGTCTGTGGTCAGGTACAACCAGTAATTGCCTGAGCCAATAAATAGAATTATTAGAGTGATATATGAGTCTTCAAAGTCAGAATGGTAGAGGCAACCTCAGACCAAACAGTGGGAAGGAAGAATTCATGGTAATGGCTTGGAAACCTCAGTTTTATAGCAGCACAGAGAGCAGTAGCTGGTTGGTAGATGAATGATACTGGAAGTTAATTCAAGTTTATTTACAGAAGCATTCCTAGGAATACATATACCATCACACTAGGAAATCTGGGGATTAAACAAATTTTAGGTTGCTAAAATGTCAATTTTCTTTAGAATTCTGATAATAATAGCCTTGACCTGTGGGTTGATAGGGGGTTTGTGGTGCACTGTCTTGTTTATCAAATGGCTTCCATAATCTCCAATTCCATCATTTAATATGTAGTTCAGCAGTTCTTGTAAAGAGCTGGGATTTCCCTTCTCTGTCTACCAGAATGGGCAGTGGTAAGGCTTCAGAGGGCCTTGGGCATGGTATCACATTATACCTAATCTTATGTAATTACACACTGCTGCCAACAAGGCTCCAAGGATGGCCTTGTACTTACTGTTGCTTATCTTACATCCCTTAAAAGGAAAAGAAAAAATGTTATTTTCCACTAATCAGTAAAAACCAACTATCTCTTAGCTGCAGGAGTGCTGGGGAATGAAGAGGACTAGGATTAGGTTTTTCAATGGCAGGCAATAGTTAGGTGGAGGGTGAAAGCCTGAACCTCTGCAGTCCTTCCATGTCCAGATTTGACCCAAATTTGTGGATTGGCACCTGAATCATTCCCTCTGTTTACTTTGCTGTTATTCCCTACATAATACTGCAAGTCCATTGCTATCATGCATTAACTTCAGACATTTTTTGACAGTGCTGTTATCTCTGTTTAACCAATACTGTGTTTACTGGTATTAAGAAGCATTATCCCATCTGCACATTCTGTTTACCAGAACAGCATTCAACCCAAAAGCCTGTGATTGAAAAAGAGATTTTTTTTTCTTTCTAATGTAATTTGTGAAGTTCAGAACTATTGAAAAGTTTGAAGGTTTTGAGCCAGAGTGTTTTCTTTTAGGTTACTACTTTGAAATTCAATTTGCTAAACAAGAAAAGCAGAAGAGTGTTTTGCATAAATGGAAAAATAAAACAAAAGCAAACAATGTTGAAAATAGCTCTTTATACTGGACACCTAAGTAAACATTCTGGTTTAAATCTGTTTTGTTTTAAATTGACATTCTTGCACTGTATTAGAAAACTAGGCTCAGGCAATCAAGATCGGGTCCTGGAAATGAGCCTGAGGCTTTAGCTACAAAAAGCCCCAGGGCTGGACATGCATATCACCTACTCTTTTTCTGACACACCAGCTAATACAAGACCTTCATATTCCAGGCTTTCCATGTTTCTGACCCCTTTCTTCCTAGAGAAAAGAAATGTGGATGCACACCGCGACTGCATCCTAATCTGTATGATAATTTGCTAAATCAGGCCCCTAAGGAATGACTAAATGCATGCAGACATGCAATTTCCATCACCATCGAGACTTTTGTTTCTGTATCAAGAAAACCAGAGGCCAGGTGATCCCTTGGCTCCAGGTGGTTTGCATGATGGGGCTGCCAATATGGAACTGAGGTTAAGTAGATCAAAAGGCTTAGAAACAGTAGAAACTTGGTTTTGGTTAAATGCCATTTTGGCAAAATAGATGCTTTGGCAAATGCTACTGCCACTTCTGTTTTAGAAAGTATTTATTGTCTGTGAACTGAAACACTAAAAATGCTCTTCACAGGTATTAATCAGGAAATATATTTATTGCTGTTTATTCTTAATAAAATGTTCAACAACAAAATGACTGTAAATATTTCAATTAGATTAGAAACCTCCACAAGGTCTGAGATGGAAGATTTAGATTTTGAGTGCCCTATTCATTATTTTTCTCTCTCACCTGAATGGAGATTGGAAAAATTAGTTCAGTTATTAGTTCAGCTTTATTAACTTTCTTTTCATTTTCAGGGATACTTTTTAAGGTAAATTATGCTATTCACTGACAATAAGCATGCTAGTGTACTCTGCTGCTTGCAGTTCTCTCTATAAATCAAACCTGTCTCTAACACAGGGAGCCCAGCTCTTTGCATGACAGCTAAATTTCTTTTTTCTCTCTTTCAATCTTAGAGTTCTGTTTCTCAAAAAACCCACATCATACTTCCTCGCTTTCAATGCCTTTTGAATATTTCCTCTATTTCTGCTATGTAGTACAATCTAAAAAGAACACAGTCTTTCACTGGTTCTGATATTATGCTTTCCCACCCAGTGATACAATTTTGTCTGAACTAGAACCAATGCTTTCAGATCTGGTGTGTAAAGCTAAGTGTCTGCACCCACAGTGAATTGAATAAAAATTGCAGTTAAATGTACCACACGTGGATTCAGGAGCTGAGCTGTTAAGTGTCAGGTCTGGAAATGTTGGTCTTTGTGTTCTGTAGCAGTGAAGGGAAGAAGGAAAGGATAACAACCAAGGAAAAATAGTGAAGACTTTTTTTATTTATTTTTTTTTTAAATACAATAAATTCATGATGTCATCAAAGTGTGCATATGAAAGCACCTTTGTAGAAAAACTGAATTCTTTAGCTACATGGTGCTGCTTCAGAAGCAAAGCTGCCCTGTAAAATGCTAGGAAGTTCTTCATCACTAGATTGCTTTCATGTGTTCATAAAAGCTCTAATAATGACTTCATTTTTTGAACTGCGAACACATTGAAAAATTCAGGTAGTGCTTACTGCAGTTCAGAGAAGCTGTATACTCTGTGACATGTTCAGGCACTTTTGTGTGCAATTTTCTGTTTTATTTGTTCAACAGAGCAGTGAATAAAGACACCAGATCTTAGAGTGTTTCTGATTTAAAGAGTGAATACCTCTTTCTGTCTGAAAATTTATATTCATAAATCTCATTGTCATGATCGCACTGGGAAAATGAAAATACATACAGGGTATGTAACTTCCTGATGAAGATATGCAGACCTCTTAAAAACTTAATCTGTTGCTTAGAGTACAGAAAGCAGAAATCTTACTTATATAGGTAAGATTGTTACAAGATTGAGGCCAGCTCCAGAGATGGACCATGTCCTCAGCTCATATATGTACGGTTCATCTTTTAACAGGTTGTTTTGGTTTTTTTTAACAACTTGCCATTTAAATGTTATCACATAAAGACACAGGTTATTTCTCACTTTCTGTTAATAATCTGAGGTACCATACTGGCAACTGCTTGAAGAAAAATACTTTTTTTAATTATTATTATTTTTTTAATCTCATCTCTCTGTTCTGAGAGTATTTTTTTAAAGAGATGTCTCAGTTGCAGGTTTTGGGGAATACCTGTATTGCTGCCAGCTTACATCTCCTACTGGGAGCCACTGTGGAGCAGGGATTACCTCAAATATGTTTTAGCAGATTAATCAAGGCACCAAAAAAACCCTGCCTTTATTTTTCCTTCCTTGCTTTACAAATAACACAGCAGACAGAAGGGAATTAATTACAATTTATTATGTCAGTGATAACTATCCTGTATCTCAGGAGGTTTTGCTCCAACTTTAATAACATATGAGTAAGGTGAAATCTCAAAACTTCCAAAGGTAATAGCAAATACATTGGTGACATCATGCCTGTAGGAACATGTAGCTTTTGCTATGTTGTTGCACTGTTGCTACATGTAATTTTACTTTTCTGTCCTCAGTCAAATGTTAGATTTTGTTTTGCTTCTGCTTTCAGGGAGTGAAAGGAATTTAAATTTTGAAGCAGTGTCTACTGACACAAACTACAGATTTGCTAAACAACAAATTTGGCTTGCTTTCACCCTGAATGAAAGATCTTTTCTTTTTATCTCATTGAAAAAAAAGAGTAAAGCTTATTCCTGCACACATGAGCTGTGGTTGCCTTCATGCGAGTGCCATTCTTGCTCTTTGGTCTCTGAGGGCTGTTGAAGTAAATTGATACTTATGGGCTTAAGCTGATCTTTGGGTTTCGAGACAGAAAATGTTGTGCATAGATACTCAGAGCCTACACTTCATGTGGTGTAGAGAAATGCAAGCCAGGTACTGTCTCACGGTCTGCAGCCACACGTTACTGCTGAGCTGCTCTCCATAAATGCTGCTCTGTGTGAATTAAGCAGAAGAAGCAGAGCATCTCTGAAATTCTACTCAGGCAGTAAAAGTAAAATTCTATCTGAAAGGTAGGGCACATTCTAAAGATTTTATCTTGTTAAATTGTTGCCTCATGCCCTATCTGTATGTAACTGCAGGCATTTTTTCACATCATAATATTACCTTCACTGTTGTAGCTGATTCCCTGTTACAGCCAGTAATCAGTTTCATGTTTGTCTCCAACCAAAATCCCTTCTTCTTCAGTTACTCTAGCTATTAAAGGTGAAATGATGCAGCTTGCTTCATTGATAGATAATTACGTATTAAATATACAATGCAAATTCATGCCATTGAATATATTTTACAGGATTGCTTGCTTTTTCCCTCAAAATTGATAATAAGTGGGTAAATATTTTGTTTCTTCTACAAGCTTCATGAACAAATTGTTCAAAAACTAATTCTTAAGCCTTCAGAAAACAATTTCGTATCATTGCACTTTTAAAAATTCTTCCCATTGCCAAAGAAGTAAATTGTTTGAAGTAGATGCTTAAGGTCTATGTATACATTCTTATAATATTTTTGCTAAGAAAAGGCAATCACTTTTAATACTGTTCAGGTCTGAATTACTGTAACAGGTGCTAGCAATATCCATTCCTGTCAACCTTTGTATTTGTGCAGTCTACATATTTTACATCATCATTCTTTATGTTGTTTGTGGTGATATTTTATACGGTAAGAGCAAGGGAAAAGGAAAACCAGTCAATTTCCCCCAAAATTTGGCTTAATCTTCGGCAAAGTTTATTTATTAAAAAGCTTCTTCATATTAATTGAAATGAAATTAACTTCTACAGTAATGTAGTTTATTTTGGATGAATGATATTGAGATTAGTTCTCATACACAGAAAGCATGATACTGTAAATCATGTAATTCTTGAAATGCAGTTACAGTCAAAAAGGTAATTTTGTGAAAGTGATTGTGGAGTTGCCTGTTTCTTCTTTCTCTGTGATTTCTATATTAAATGTGTTTAGCTTGCAAGTCTAAAAATCTTTTTTCTAACTGCCAGCTGTTCAAACTGAACTTGAGATCTTAAATCTTTTTCTCGTATCTTACCTACAGAATAGAGTTTAGTTACTGAAACTTAGATGCCAGTCCTTTTTTGTGATGGATGAGGCAGAAGAGGACCTATCTCATTCTTCCAAGTGGCAGCTGGAGGGACATTAGAACTCCATTGCAACTATTAGGAAAACACTGCTGGATGAGGAAACAGATGTAATTCTGGAAGTAAAAACTGATCTGTGGTCTGGAAATATGTAATTTTTTTAGGTTTTACATTATGTCTGTGGATACCAAAGCAAGCTAGAACAAGCTAGCAGGTGTAATTTGTGCAATTCTTTTATATGGAGAGAAAATATAGCTGAGATTTTGGAAACTCCATTATTCAAAGCCACAAAGGCTGTTTTTCATAGTCCAATGTGTATCACTTTAAAACTGATTTACTTATCTCTGTGGCTTGTAATAAACATTTTACCTTCCTGAGTAGTTGCCTTATAAGGTAGCAGGACTGGAAATGGAACTTGCTTGTCTGGCAAGCATTTCTTTAAACATATTTTTATATGCACTCAGGTATCTTCTATCACTTTTCCTTTTCATTCCTTAATAGTTTTCCCCAAAAGCAGAAATCATGAACACCTTGACCTCTTTCACCTGTCTTCCCAAGAGAAACCAAAGCCTCCAGGTCTGAGTGTGATCAGAATTAAGGAACTGTGTAATCTCAATCAACTGGTACAATGTCCATTATGTCTGTAGGCTCTTTTCCCTGTGTCACCTATCTTTTTCATATTGTGGTCAATATATGATTCAGTAAAACACAAATATTTAAACCAGAAGTCTCAGTCCCCACTTTTAGTAAATGTTTTGCTTGGCAGAAGCTTCATTACACAATAAATGAGTCTTTTGGAAAGAGCCAACTGCTTCATATAAAACAAGCTCCTGTTCCTTTATTGCTTTAGGAGGAGAACAATGAAAATTCGCTGTTACTGGCCACATCAACCTGAATGAAAGCCAAATAGGAAAATTGAAAATGATTGTCAAGTTCATCATATCTAATACAATAGAGGCAAATTAGAGTTATCTGCAGCAGCAGAAGTAGCAGCAGATTGCATTATAAATCATCATATCATTGACAGTCAATTACATTCAAAACTTTTCAAGCATGAGGCAGAGGCAGTGTTTATCTACTAACAAACTTATTCAAGCCAGAAAACACAGTGTGGGTGCATGAGGAGAATTTCTTGGGGGTCTGAAATGTTTACATTAAAAGGAGAGAATTTTATCAAAAATATATTCCATGAAAGGTTAGAAAGCATGAAGCCTGGTTTGCTGCAAAATTCCATCTTTAAACCTAATTTGCCTTTCTTCTTCCAATGCAGTAAAATGCACATTTGATTTGTGACCAGGGGAGCCCTCCAGTAATGTCATCTTCTCTCCAGTCTTCTCTGCTTCATTGCCACTTTTACTTTCACAATTTTTCTAGCTCCCTTCTGAATTCCCAGCATTTTCCCCCTTTCCTTGTTCTTTTGTTTGTTTGCTCGCTTTTAATTTGAAGTGCCTTTTTAGTTTGTCTTCAGGAACAAAGAGCTTTCTGTAAATTATTCAAAGTAAGTAACCTTGCATGTTAGGAAATCAGTCCCTCACCTAATAGTTATTTAATTAAATATATTAAATAAGTCCTAATCAAATAGAGTGCATAAAAATTGACATAAATTGAGAGGAAAGTCTAGACAATATTCTACTAGTCAGTTTATTTTATGAACTCTCAAAATAGGACTGAGCCTTCAGAATTAAATGCAATTTTTTCTCTACTGAAAGTTACAATGAATGTACTTTCTGGCTGTTCCCATGGGCACCAAGGAAAGCACAGAGCAGGAGCAAGAACTTCTGGTCCTAAGACGAGGGTTTGTGATTTTGCTGTAGTGCAGAAGAGGGGGAGGGTGTTCCATATGATGATCCATCTACTTTCTCGATACACATAGAAAGCCCTGGAGCTGTAACAGAGTGTAAGGCAGGGTTAGTATTGATCTTATATCCACATGCCTGAATCGAGTAGGAGAGATTGCCAGGTTTTAGGGAGAAGGTCCTAAATTTATTTTTTTTATAATCGAAACTGGGTAATCTCCAGAGGTTCTATAGCACCAGGTCTCTTCATATTTTTGCAATGACTTGAGAAAACTATTGCAATATGGCAATGAATTGGTCCAGTATCAAATTTGGTATAAAGTCAAGGTTGAGAACTGTGCCGCTGTTTTGCAGAATAAAAAAAAAAATATTTTGTGAGAAATAAGAGACATGAGGCCTAAGGTCTTCCTCCTGCAGGAGGTTTCCTTTGTGCTCTGACCACCACTGTCTCCAATCCATTCCAGTCATTTGAGACCAGATGTACTGCATAGAGACATGCTTGCGATTCATTCTAAGTTTCAGTCCTAAACCACCATGGAATTTTTGCAACCCAACCCTCTGTTTATCTGATCTAAGAAGAGCATGGAAGTGAAGAGCATAGCTTGTTACATAGCTGCTGAATTTTGACACACCTGGGACCTGATCTTGTGTACCTCTAAAATTAAGTAGCCAGTTGAAGTAAGAAGCTTAGCACTTCTTGGATAATTAAAAGAAAAACAGCGGTAATCACAGAAAGTGGTTCAAATATTAGGTGAGATAATCACGCCGAGAATCTAGAACAAAAACTGAGTTAGTGCAGATACCGTAGTTATTACCTGAAGATAGGTAAGATAAACCTATTAAGTCTTAGATCAGAATGAACAAAATTGCTGCACTGATGTAATTTTAAAGGACTATTGAATTAGCTGAATAGGTAGAAGAAAAAGGCTTTTGCATAATGGTGAAATCAAAAGTGTGTGTGCAATTTCACATTTCTGGAAACAATTAAAAAGTTTAATGCTTGTATCAGGGAAGAAAGCAATAAAAATGTGGATGCTTTGTGTGGAATTTTGGTTATGCTGCTCTTCTTGAACTGTGCAGTTGACCTGTTCTCTGTCTACCCCATGAGTCATAACCTGTCATGTGAGGGAATCTCTGGGGCATTAGCTATCTTTTTAAGGGAACTGAATCTCTTCCACTCTTTGCATGATGGCCACTTTATGAAATTCCAACTAAAAAATAGAGGATAAATATGCATTCATTGAAGTTGTTTGCTTTTGGTTAGATGTTTCAATGGGTCTGGGCCAAAACCTATTTCTGTGGTTAGCCAAAGTTTAGCATATTTTCAAAGATTTTTAGTGTTACTAAAGTCTTCATACAAATCTGGCTGTAAATCATATCTTTATTTATCCAACTCCTTTGCCTCTTTTAGCTTTTTATGAAACGCTCTTGCCTCCACTATTGAGTTAATGAATACTAAATTTAGTATGTAAGTAGTTTTGTAGAGGATTATGTTCCATATCTGTACCATATTAAGAAACTGTGGTGTTTGGTTGGCTTCTAAAGCTCCTCGACAGCTGGGGCATGACAAAGAAAGCTTTTCTGTATACTTGTTATGAATTTTTTGGGCATGGATTATCAAGTAGCCATAAATAAGCCTTATTGACCCAGGTTATTATTTTACGTTTGCTTTCATATATTTCACATATTGAGTTGTGTTGTGGATTTTTTCCAAAAGGAATAGGTCAGGGTTAGTAACTCTCTGGATGATATTCTGAGAAAGAATTAAGCCAGAAGGACTTGATTTTTTACAAACATATGTTTCAGTAGCCATCATGAATAAAATACTAGATTTTAAATTATGGTTTTGATTACTTGAAATCGAAAGTTACTACAATTACGCTATTATACATACAGAAGCAAACGTGTGATAGGAACATTAGTAGAGATTAAGAGTAGTGGTTTGATGTCAATAACATAAAAAACTGTTCAAATCATGAGTTTTTGGGTTTTTGGGTGGTTTTTTTTTCTCTTTTTTTTTTTCCCTCCTTTTCAATATGTTATTCAACTTAAATCATCTTTTGGAACAGTTTTCCAGTGTTTTTGTCTTTAGCTGCCCTCATTAAAAAAAAAAAAAATCGCTTGTACTACATGATCCTGCTAGTATTGATGGAAATTAGTAGACCTATCTTGCTTTAAGCAGGATAATGCTTAAATAACTAATCCTTTACTTTAGATACTGTAATTGGTCTTGGAACCCAAATTTTCTGCTCACTAGCTTTATTTGGTAGGGCTTAATGTTGTTAGCAGACATGAACAGGGGTTTTACAAAGCAGTTCTGACATATTGTTAAGTAAGCTTTAGATTGTAGGAATTCATTTGATACTTTGTTCTTGCTCTCTTATTGAAGTGTATGCATTGACAATTAATATCTGGGATTATGTTCAAAGTCTTGATCATATCAAACCCTCAAAACCATCCAGTTTCTTATTAATGCAATAACAGCCTCATCGTAAGACTTTGTATTATAAGTGACTTTCCCACAGTTGCAGGCCCTTGAGGTCCATCTTTACTAAATGCAACATGACCCAATTCCTGTTCTTCCAAGGAAAAGTTTAAAGAAGCTCTTCTGTTTCATAAAGCGATGGCATCTTTTTGCATTTATTTTGGATTTCTTGCTGGGTTGGGGTCATGTTGGCATGGGGACAACTGTCTGTCTTATTTTTAACTGCTTCCCAGTGGGGAAACATCTTATCTGCAAAAAGCCCAATTAGAAGCTACAGAAATGCTTGTGTTCTCAGAATTCTGTACTATATAGACAACGTGCATAATTTATGTAAAACTTCTGGGATTTGCACCTTCTATTATTTTGTAGGAAGGAAGATGATGAATTTTCAAATCATGCTACATGTTTAAATTTTTGATAGAAGGTGCGAATGTGTTTATACAAGGTCTCTCAACTCCTGTAAGAAAGGTTATTAATGTGAGAAATTATTTGCTGAGGTAAACCACCTGTGTTAGACAGCAAAATTCATCACTCCAGTCTTGTTTAGTCATGTACAAAATACACTGTAATCATTAAAAAGTCAAGGGAATTAATGCTTTAACCAAAATAGTTTCAGGCCATCCTAGCAGGAATGCTGGGGATCGGTGATAGAATGGTTTTGATGATGTCAACACAAACAGTTTCTTTGACATGATCCAATGTTTAGGTTGCCACATGTAAGGTACAGTTCGTTGAAATGTGATTGAGCTTGCTGTGACCCTTCATAATGTGTTTACCCTCCTTCTGTTTGTAAGGCAGTAAGAGCAGGCATGCAGGTAGTTGTGAAGCAGCTAATGATGTAAATTTTGGCAAGTGAAGGGTAACTTAGCAGACAAATTATATGCCATCTAATAATGCACGGTTTCTATTATACGTCTGTCTTCTTATTGTTTCTTTAAAACAAGTTTGCTTTTCATGTTGTTGTTGCATTTTAAAACATTTCGTAGTTTGGCTAGCTCCAAAGTCTGTCTTCTGCAGTCCCATTGCATTAGGATTCATCTTGTTCTGTATATCTATTCTTTATAGTTTTAAGGAAAGCATTTTGATTTTTCCTATTTGCTAGTGAGTATAAAAAAGTGTACTTCCCAGGGCTCCTGAATTCAAATTGCAAGTCCAGCTTCTTCAAAATGGTGTTCACAGAACAGAATGCTGTTTCTATTTATCCGATATCCTTCCCTCTAGATAATATAGTGTCAGTATTTGTAGTAGCCATGCTTTTGAATGGTCAGACATTAGTACTTAGAGGGGGGAAGAACTCTGAGACACATGGGATTTCCTAGAAAATGTACAAGAGTGTTTGCAAGTTTAAAAGATTTGTGGGATAGAGTGTGGAGTATTGTTTTGACATTCTGAAAACCTGAGTTCATCAGTCTGAGCATGATATTTGTTTGTCACCCCATTCAACTGTGTAAGTTCCAAATTGTGAACACGTTTGAACAACATGTTTGAATAAATATTTGCAAAATGTAAACCCTATGTAAATTGGAAATTGATAAGAAAAAAAAAATCATTAAAGGGTAAGTCAATCTTGTACTCATATAAAAATAAGAAAATACTATCTTTCTATTATAAAATCATAGAATCACTGACTATTAAAAGGTTGGAAGGAAGCTTAGAGATCAACTTGTCCCAGCCTGCCCTGGCATGGGCCGGGGCTCCTCTCACTAGACCAGGTTGCTCAAGGCCTTAAATATAAATAAGAGAGAAAATATGGCATAGTGTAGAGAAAGTTACACTATGCTAAAGCTAGAAGATTTTAGTGCTGTTCTTCAGTCTTCATGAACCATCATACAGAATTATTTGACAGTATCCAATGGAAGCGTTTTAATGAGTACACAGGGTACATGAGAAACATGAGGATATAGGTCTTATGAGGAAGTGCATGCTGAAGTATAGCTGCCTAAAAGAAAGACCTTAAAAATAAAATGAATGAATAAAATTAAAAATTAATGACTGAGAGCTTTCTCTGAATATTTTACACTTTGAGCATGGAGGAGGGTTCTAGGATGACAATATATTTCTGGGTTTCAGAACAAGAAAAACAGAACCATGTTGACATAACCACTCTGAGCTGAATCCTTGGAAATAGTCTAGAAGAAGCATTTAATATGTACAAGAAGTGAATTTACCTCTAGAGTACTTTTGACAGGGTAACAGATACATGGAAATCTGTAGATGTAGCGCACCTTGAGTTTGGTACACCCTTTCATCCTGTCCCATATGACATTCCTGTAGGCAAATTTGGGCTCTGTTTCATCATTATCCTGTGATGTATGAGAAGCAGTGAGTTACTGTTAGTGTCCCTTCAGATTATGAAAACATGTCAAAAAAGTCTTGCATTTGTCAGTCCTGGGCAGAGTATTACTTTCAGTGTTTTCATTAATGGTGTTAATGATAGACTAATGTATCCTTGTAAAAGCTGTGGATAAAAATCAAGGTTTTAACAATGTGTAAAAGGCTTGTTGGGGATCTGCAATCAAAATTTTGGAAAACATCTTTAAAGTGACAAGTTGATATTTGTTCAAGATTTTTTGGAACTGTTATACTCAGAAAGGAGAAATTAAATGCCCCAAGGTTAAAATACCTGGCTAATCATGTTATAGTCAGTCAGAAAGGGAACATGAGTTAACAATGTGATCCTGTAAAATATATGAACAGGGTTACTCTGTGCAAGATGTGAAAAACAATCATTCAAGTCAGTGCTTCTGAGGCCATATCTAATATGTTGTGTAGTTTTGATCATCACATTATAAAGAAGAGTTGAGGAAGCTAGAGAAAGTCCAAAAGAGAAGAGTAAGAATGATGAGGGATTTTGAAGACTTGACCTGTAAAAGATATTGCTAGAATTTTTTTAAAGTTTAATTTAATTTAAAAAAAGGAAGACTGAGAAAATATGGTGTCCCTATTATGCACAAATTTGTTTCAAGCAGGATGATGATACTGATTTTCCTGTCTACTTAGTGAAAGAGAAGAATAAATGGGGTTAATCTAAAGATAAAGTTTAGGGAAAAATGCAAAATCTTATCAGGCAGTAAATCTCTGCAATAAACCACCCACATGTATTATTTTCTGGAGTTTTCTTCAAATTTGCCAAATGTCTGACAAATGAGTCGAGTATAATTGCTCTTCTTTACTTTCTATAGCTGAAGTAGATGTTGTCTGCAATCTCATTTCCCATTCACTAATATGAATTCATAACATTTATGTATATTATACCAGGTTTATTTAGAATTTTTGTGCCTTGGTTCCGTATGCTTAAAATAATATTCTTTCTCTATTCGGTAGTTGTGGTGAGATTATGTGTACATGAAATATTTAGATTTCTTGGGTAGTGTGACAATGGAAGCCATATACATTTACCCTGTAGAGTGACAGGCAGCTACTCTGTGCAAAGTCATTGTGAAAATGACATTTCTTTGTCTTGAATTCTTGTTTTCTATTTCTGGGAGATCGGAAGATACGGTGGCTCCGCAGAGTTGTAAAGGAACTATCTAACCTCAGTTGTGCCTCTTGGGACCCATTGGATGATTTTTGGAGAAGTATTATTTGCATATCTCAAATCAACTCTTTGGCAAGTATGGGAAAAGTTCCCAGCTGCCAGTTTTGACAGCCACAATTCTGGCAGCTGTTAGCCTTGAAGGGGAAGGAGACAAAAAAAAAAAAAAAAAAA
>VZDJ01006585.1:11578803-11615735 GCA_008694505.1 Cyanoderma ruficeps | reverse complement strand
AAAAAAAAAAAAAAAAAAAAAAGAAAAAAGTAATGGCATTGGTATTTTTGTAGAGCTTGGTTGACATTTAATATTACCTGCTGAAAATAATAAAAATAAAAAGGTGCGAATGTGAAGGAGAGAAAAGGGTTCCAACTCATGGAGCAGATAATAGTAATTTAGTATTTTAAAGCAACTCAATGACTATTTCATCTCTGAGCAGTTCCACTTTCAGCTTGTTAAATTGAAAGTAGAAATACGAAATTATAGGCTGAAGGAATGGGGTTAAAAATAAATCCTCAAGTGGGCCTGCAAACTGCAACTTCTTGGGGAAAAGTGGTTTAGCAAATGTCAGTTTTCTGTTGTTATTTTCACAAGAAAAGGTCTGATACTGCTAAGTATTTCTCAAATAGGAGATTAATATAGAGGTAAAGATATATAATAATGATTGTATAGAATAAATAGTTTTTTTAGGTGTTTGAAGGATTTAGAGGGAAAACTTTATGAAGGGAAGAGATGCTGTTTCATGCATGTTTTTTTTTTACTTGCAATATTTCAATTGTACTTCTACAAAATAAAACATGTTTTTTTTCAATGAAGTGTGAGGGGATTTTTTGGGAGACATCTTGGTGTGGCTTGGCACTGGTTGCTGGCTATTTTTGTGGGATTTGTATTTTCATTTACTAGGAAACTATAGTCTTCTGAATGCAAAGCTGATGTTACAAGAAATTTTGCATGATTAAGAAGCACATAATTTGACCTGAAGGTCATATTACATTTTCTCTTGTGTTGAAGTATTAATCTGTATTTGTCTTTTGTTTTCTGCTATATGTTATCATGATGCATTGCCATTACAATAGCAAATAGCCTGTCAACACATTTACTGGACCGTAACCCTCTTGGGATAATCACTGAATTTTCATCAAGACTGCAATGATTAGTGTTTCTGATTATGATAATCAAATAACTAATTAGCTATCATGTTTCAGAAAAGACATAAAACATAAAATGTTTTCAGAATATGTTAAGACACAAGTTTTAAAATACTTCCACTTCTGGATTTTTTTTTTTTAATTTCCCCCAGAAAGCTTAGGACATATAGCATGAAATGGAATCTGCCAATTTCTACTGAAAACAAGCTGAGTGTTTTCTCACTGTCTTGTATTTCTGCTCCTTCCCCATAATTTTGAGCATAGCTGATTAAAAAAATACTGTTGAATTACTACTGGACTGTATAAGAAAAGGCAATACATTTTGTTTCTGGGGTTTGCATATTTCTTTACATTTTTCTTTATATTTTGTGGCCTCTTTTTCAGATTTTCAGAAGTGTTGAAGTCTGATTAGATGTCAGTGTATAGGCAGAGATAGGTCTCATCTTCACAGATTGCCTCACATTGCATTGTGGCACTGAGATGGTGTTCTCACCTTTATGTCTATTTTCTCTTTTTGTGTTTGAGCCTGATGAAAACTTGTGGTGGTGTTTCATTCAGATTTCTTGCCTTCAAAAATGAGTGTCTGACTGGAATTGTCAGGCTCTGGTGCTTTGCTTTTTGCTTATTTGTTGTAGTGGGTTTTTAAAATTTTATTTATTTGTTTAATGATATGTCAGAGAAAGAAGGCAATGCTGGATATTGTTAAAGGATTCATTACAGGCAATTCCAGTTCCTTGTCCTTTTCCAGAACTACTGTTGGATCCAGATACTTGTAATTGCATTGTTTTCCATGCTGTCCTTCATCTGTGCTCATTTTAAATGTCACAGAGAGAGGTGGTGACATTATGCTAATTTGTAATGGATTCTAGTGTTACATTGCCCCATTTCTTTGACCTCAGCAAAGAGCACTTGCTGAGAAGAACAGAGGATGATTACCTCCCCTCTGAGCATGAACTAGCTGCTATGGCTACATGACCTTGGATTTAAAGAATAAACTCTAAAATTGCTGTGCAGAGGTTGTACAGGTTTTGTGCCTAAAACAAAGAAAGGATTTCAAAGAGAATTTTTTTCTCCTCTGTGGCTGAGTTTATAGATTTTTCCCCATACAATAGATCTCTTATTCAGAAATTCTCCTGTTCAGGCTTGTGAGATCAGTTTTTGGTAAATGTGAAAATAACTGTGGCTCACATATATTTAGGATATGCTCTTTAAGCGATATGAAGCTTTTATAGGAGAATTAGATGAAAGACAAAGTATTGGAGTTTATTATGAGTTCATGGCTGGAATTAGACTCTACCTGTATCAAGATAAGGATCTTGCCTGAAAGATTGCTGTGGTTTGATCCTCCTGCAGCCTAAATGCAGGAATTATTGAGCTCCCATCTACAAAAAGACTCTCAAAGCAGCCCCTGAAACTATATCAATCCTGAACTGCTAGAATGTAAAAAAAATGGTGACAAGATCAAAGCCATAGTCCAGCCATTACTGCTCTTTTTAAAGGAGAACCGAACAGGGTCATGTGAGAGGATCCTATGAATGGTGGAATTGAAGGAAGATTTCAATCTCCCTTTGAAAATATACTGGCATTAATATGATTTTGAAGAGCATGAATAAGAAGCTCTATAGTCAAAGGACTGCTGCAGGAGCAGGTTTTTGGCCTTTTAAAAGTCAGTTACAATTACACTGGAGCTCCAAATAAGGGGTGAGTAAACCTTGAGGACATAATTCTGAATTCATTCCTCACCCAAAACTCCCCCTCATGCTCTGTGGGAGGATAAGGGGGAGTTTTGTGTTACACAACACTGTTTCAGTTCTTGATTCTGGTTCACGGTGAAAGATAAATCCATCGTGCAAGTTCCTCATTTCTTCTGGATCAAACAAAGCAAAACAAACAAGAAAAATCCAGTAAACATGTTGGAATTCCTTTTGGGAAAAATAATCTGTTTTCTACCAGATGCATTCTGGTACTTCGATTTTGAAAGATTAGGTGGCTCACACTTGGTGAAAGTCAAAGGCTATTGATTTCTGCCCATCGAATAACTAATATTCTCATATAATACTTTTGATTTTGAGTAATGACACTTGACACTAATTATTTTTTCTCTTGATGATTACCAGATCGTTAATGGTAGTGAAGTGAAATCTCTAAGACTATCAATGATTTGATGGATTTGATTTTTCCCATCAGCAGAACAGGAAAAGTAAAATTGTGCTCTGAACAGATGCAGAGTGAATGTCAGTTGTAGGTTACTGTAGCATTTTCCCCTCCATTTTATAGATGGATTTTATTTGTTTTTGACAAAATAGATCTTGGCTTTGGTAGCCCTTTGAACTTCATAGATTTTAAAATTTCAGAGTGGGCTAGATTTTTATGGATTTAAAATGAAGGAAAGAACACTAATCTTAGTAAAAAACCCTCAAGGTTTTCAGTCATACTGTTTTCAGATTTATTATCTTTTCACCCCTTGAAGCTTGCAATTGTTTGTGGTGCAAAGTTGGCAGAAAAGAAAGCTTAAGGTGGTACAGAAAGATGATTTTAATGTTCATTATACTCTTACTTTATGTAGTGAAGATTTGTGAATCAGCTTCAAAATATCACCTGCATTCTGGTCACATTCACTGTCCCAAGGTCCAAATAAAGCATACTCTATGTCTAAAATGAACACTTGTGTGGGTGTGCACCTGTATTTGTGCAGATAATGAACTATTTTGTTGGGTTGGTTTTTTGTTTTTTGGGTTTTTTTGTGTGTGCTCAGAATATCCCTAATTATAAAACCCTAATACATTATTGAAATCTACAAAAATAAATCATATTTCTGTTAGCTTTCTTTTTCCATACATTTCTAAACACATGCAAAGAAAAAATTGAACTTTTTCTTACATGTCCATCACATCTGTAACAGCTGCTGAAATTCATCTCCTTGTGGATGGTGTGGGATGCTTAGAAAGGTATTACAGTTTTATTTAGCAAGGGGTAAATTTGAACTCTGAGCTAAAATACAGCTAGTTTCCATATTTAGATAGGCAATCACTTATTTTAATCAGACCTCAGTATTACAGTGTTGTACTTCACCTGTTTCAGAAATAAATTTCTGTGGGAATAGGCTGCACAGCAGGCCGGGATATTTTAGCACTGTGGTAAGGTCATATTTCATATTAAATATCTAAAACGAGTTAATTCTGTGGTGTAAAGCTAAGTCTATAAAATTGTACGATACAAATAGTATGTTGACTACACAAAACACTTCAGTTCTTTAGTAGAGTTAATATATTTAGCAGCAATGGAATTAAATCTGTTACTTATCAATCGATATATCCGATGTATTCTTCCTAACACATTATTTGGACCAAAACAGCATTTGTACTCATCTGGTTGTAAAGTTACAAATGCCTAAATTTCTTGCATTAATTTATTTTAAGCATAATATAAAGGAAATCACAGTGATGTGTAATGCAGATCTGTAGAGCTGTTATCCTATTGCCATTTGAAACATTTCATTGCATTTTCCCTCTATGAAATAAATTTTTAGCAAGGAAATAAATGTAGGTGAGGAAGTAACAAGGCAGATCCTTTTACTGTTCAAAGTATATTTTGATGAGAATTTCTTTAAATGCATACCCATGGCAACCTGGACAGAACAAGGGTATAAAGTTCAAATACAATGGTTGTGAACCATTGAAACCTCAGAAACAGGCAGAGAATATCCAAAAAATGTGATCCATACCAAAATGTTTCTGCATTCCTTCTGCTTTATGAAAAGTGACTTAAAATTCTGTCTGGTTTGAATATTGTATTGTGAATATTGTGGTAAAGGTGGACAGTAATGGAATGTGAATGATCTCTGCAGTTGGGCTTTGAAATACAAAATTGATTTTCCTAAATGCAAGGTTTTGCTTACCATTCTCCAGTTGCTTCTTTTTTTCTTCTTTTTTTTTTCCCTTGGCACACTTAATGCTTTCTTGAATTTTAGCTCAACTAATCTGGCTTGTATATTGCAGATCGTTTACTAGGAACCTGCTGGTTTACTATCAAAAACTTGTTAAATAAATCACCAACAATTCCATTGTAATTCTACATTTAAGGTATTATTTGCAAACCCTTATTTTGAATGGGTTACTGAATAGTGGTTTATGTTTCTGCAGTATATTGGTTGTTACAGGTGCAAAAAATACAGCATTAAACTTCAGTTCAAATTTAAGTATTGCCAAGGAATCCTAGCTTATTTTTTTTTCTGTTTCATTATTCACTTTTAAACGAGGTATTTAAAAATAAACCTGGTTTAAATTAATTTTCCCTGATATTTTTAGGTGTCTTTAATTATGAACATATGCCATGGAGCTAAAGTGTTCTAAATGTACTCTAATTGGAATAAAACATGCAGTGGAAAAAATGTTATCATTATTTGGTATCTTTATGTCTCAATTTAGTTTCCGTGTCACAGTTTCAGAGTTAAAGGAAGACAGTTATTCTTAACATGACATATATCCCTGATTCGATCCTTATCCACTGCTGGTTTTTGCTTTCCACTGCGAGCACCATCGCTCTTCACAGAGACCTGGAAGCCCTTGTCAGTGAAGACTCAGGCAGAGAAAGCATTCAGTACCTCAGCCTTGCTCGTGCCTGCTGTCACTAAGATACCTGCGCTATTCAGTAACAGTACAACGTTTTCATTGTTCACTCTTTCACTGCCTGCACCGCGAGAGAAACTCTTGTTGTTCTTATGGCTATTGCAAGTGCCAGTTTTAGGGGGGTTTTTGCTCTCCTAACACCAGCCCTCTATACTCTAGAAGTGCTTCTAAATTGCTCCTTTTGTAATGTGTTCTGCTTTCATCTCTTGTAAAGTGCCTTTTCTACATTGGAACAATTCAGTATTGTACAACTATGTGTAGTTTTGTGGCCAGCAGAGTGGGGGATGTGATTCTGCCCCTTTGCTGGAGTCCCCAGTACAGGAAGGATATGAACCCACTGGAATGAGTCCAGAGGAGGGACCACCAAGAAGATTAGAAGGATGGAGCAACTCTCCTGTGAGAAAGGGTGGAGAGAGTTGGGGTTGTTCAGCCTGGAGAAGAGAAGGCTTAGAGGTGGCTTAATTGCAGCCTTCCAGTACCTGAAAGTAGCCTATGAGAAAGATGGAGAGGGATTTTTTACAAGAGTGTGTAGTGACAGGACAGGGGGCAATTTTAAACTGAAAAAGGAGAGGTTTAGATCAGGTGTTACAAAGAAATTCTTTACTATGAGGGTGATGAGGCATTGGAAATGAATGTCCTAAGAAGGTAGGGATGCCCTGGAGATTCTTAAGGCCACATTTGAGAGGGCTCTTAAGGAGCAATTTGGTCTAGTGGAAGGTGTCCCTGCACATGGGTGGGGGTTTGGAACTACATGAGCTTTAAGGTCCCTTCCAACTCAGGCCATTCTATGATTCTGTAGTACTTAACATTACTAATACATGATATAAAAAGAAATTGAAGTTTTGTAAATATTCTGCTTCTTGGTGCATTATTATCCTTTGATCTTTGCAATGATATAAGTCAGTGCATATTTACTTGGATTTATTTATTTGCTGTTGTGGTCCAACAGTCTTTCATGGTATGCTTTTTATGACTAAGTGCTTATTCAGATTGGTTGGGATATATTTCAGTAGTATTTAACTTGTACCAAACTTGACTAAGTGTGCATCAGGTACAGTGGATAAAAATCAATATCCTTTTCCTGATATACTCATTTTTTGAGAACATTGTAAGAATTATTATTGACACTAGTTATTGGATAAGCAAAATGGAAATCACAGTTTTCCATCCTAAGGTTTCAACCCTATAAAAATGTAAAAGTCAGGTAAGTGCTTTGCAGGAATAAAATGGCTACTGATGGTAGTAATATCCTTTTCAGGTGTAAAGCTGTATAAATATATGTGTATTGGATGTGTGTATGTGCATTTTTATCTAAACATAAACAAATGGTTGTTTGATTTCCTTCCTCCTCTCACAGACCCCTCTATTTTGATCCCCATTTAGTTTTGAAGAAATTTCCCACTTTGTGTTCTAAGGAACTTGGAGTATAGTCCTTACCTATTCCTTCCAATCTAAGTTCTTTATATTCTTTCCTCACTAAATGATGTGAAAGAATGTGTTTCCTGCAGGGCTTTTAAATTTAGAACATGGGGTTCTTAATGAGAGAGTAGAAATTGAAGCAAAAAAATAAATAAAACATGGTTTAGTGAGGAGTAACTGGTGTAGCTGAGTGTGTGCTAAGTCAGTCCTATGTCTGTTGGTAGTTTAATGCATCCTGCAGCATAAATATAAGACTCCTGCCTCCTTAATTATAGTAAACACATTTTATAATGGTTCTATTGATCTTTTGTGAGCAGTGTTGATCTTGTAGGAAGGGTAGATGGTGCAGCTAAATAACAACGTACACTGCTATTGCTTTCAGCAGGGTACAGGCATTGAGTGCTTCTTAAACAAAAATATTCAATTATTTGTGTAATTGATGTAGCATATATTTTCAATATTCTAAAAAGCAAGTGAATATTGTTCTCAATTTCATGACTGGGATTGTTATCAGCTTCTGTCATTCATAGGAAATTACATCCTAAAATCTCAATAGATAGTGTGTAGCTGCTGTAAAAGCTATGAGATGAGGTAATGCCATGTAGGCAGTGCAGATTGTCCCTGATTGAATACAGATTCAGTACAGCGTTTGGAAGAACTTTTGCCAATCACTGAAAATAGTCATTATGTAATTAAATGAAAGAAATACCTTTCTGGATCGAATGACTTTTTTATAAAGAAACTAATTAGTGGTCTTAAAGTAACGATGATATTTCAAGCCGGATAAACCTTGCAGAAAAGTGGTAGCAAGGATCATAAAGTACAATGAAGTTCAAGCTATCCTACCTTTTTTTTAGTCACTTATCAACACCTTTTTCGCCCACAAGTGCTGAGTTCCGGAACTGAGATGGGAATCTATGACCTTGTCTACAGAAGCTGTTCTCTGTATTAGGCTATATTTAATTACTGATTAGATACCATAGCTAATCCTGAGTTACAAAATATCGAACTCTGTAATTTTTTTTCCTGGTCTTGAACTATTTTTTTTTAATCTAGTCTTTTTTTATTTAAGTAGAATTTGGAAACACAAGCTGACTATATAAACTGTGTCAAATATCTCATTCCAGAAGATGGACAAAATCCTTCTGACTTTACTCACAAGGGATAGTTTTGCATAATTCAGTACAATTGGAAAGAGTATTTGATAATAAGAATAAAGGTCAGAAGCACAGGAGGAAAAAATGTCTTTCTTTTACAAACAAAAAGCATAAGTACACTATGTGCCAAATATCATGCGTCATTGGATGGCGGAATGAATTGTGTGGGATCTGACAAGTTCCCAGTACTATCTAATGGCATTTTAAAATCTCATGTTTTATTGTGACTTTTCACAAATACTGTTTATTACAATTTAGCAGAGCCTTCAAAGAAATTACATTCTCTTCAGGAAAATGAGCAGCTATAGGAGGGAAGGGAGCTTACTCGAATGACTGAGACCTCTGAATTCATTCTACTTCTCTCACAAGATAGAAAAGCAACAGTATATCGAAAGAAAACATTTAGATTTTTACAATACTGCTTCAAAATTACACTGTTTTCTGTCAAGAAAGTGGAATGTATTCAGTGACCTTTGATGCAAAGAAATACTGGGCTGAAGTTGGTAAATAATTTTTTAACATATTTGTAATTATGGAATTTTCTTACCTTTCTTACCTTTTCTTACCTTTCTTACCATCATTAAATATTTCCTACCATAAGAAAAAATGATGAAAAATTCATAAATACTTGTGATAAATAGGTGGACTGGGGTTGAAGATAGCATTTTGGGAGAAGTTTGGTCAAAGTCTGGCAAAGACCCATTCAATCATTCTGAATGATCAAGGATTTTTATGCTATCTTTCTTTTCGGTCTCCAGTCTTCTTGTTGTACTTGTTAGCTGAGAAGAGGAAATGTTTATAAAATGTGGGGAGGGTGTAAGCCCTAACCCTGTTGTCTGTAATGATGTGACACAGTTCTGTTGATGTATGCTGAGTTCTGGTCTGTCAATAATTTGGATCACTCTAAGGTCAAAACTGCAGCTCCCATCTTGGCCTTGTATCCTGCTTGTGGCCTTGTTGTGTCAGTCCATGACCCAAATACATATTATCTCTTTTCACGGTTTGTATTGCTTGTGGGATTTAAGACTGCTGTCATCTGAACAGGAGTCAGTAACTGATGTAAATAGGTCATGATATATTGATAGTCTTTGGATGGGGAACAAAGCCTTGTCTTTCCATCAATGTAGAAATAGGAAGGAACAGAATATGTGAGATACTTGCATTTAAATATTCACTTGTTCTCTTGGGCAGTCCAGTTTTACATTAGCTTAAGAATCGTAACATATAGCAGTGTATATGATAAGGAACAATAATCTAGTTGAACTGTTTGAAAGACACACAATTTCCTAAAAACCTGTCAGTGAAGACTTCATATATAGTCAGTGTATAGTAATGCAGGACTAAGCAGAGCTCTAACAGAGATCCATAGTCTGGCGTTGAGTTTCTATGAACCATTTAGCTTTCCCATGTAAAATTATTGGACTTCCAGACTTCTAGATATTTTCAGTGATTTCCGTGACATGCTCTGTCTGGAGCACTTGATGTTATTTTTTTCTGCACTGAAGCTCGTTATGGATAATCACCTTGAGCTGTGAGTAGCTGACTAGTTTTTCACAATCATTTGGCAGTCAAATTCGGTGCAAATCAGCCTAGCAAAGTTGACAGTATTCTTCTCACAACTGTGCATGAAATCCCTATGTGATAATTTCTCATTTGCGGAAGGCTGGAAAAAGACATTATGAGGTATGTTTCTAGGGAGTCTTCATGTTTGTGTCACTGACTTTCTCCTTGATCACTTCAAGGGTTCTCTTTTATGTTGCTGTATCCTCATTAATTTTGTTGTCATTTTCAACCTGTTTTTCAATCCCTTTTTTTGTGTTACTTTACTGTGCTTTCTATAGGCTATTAATTTATTAATACTAGTTATATAAAATTAGACCAGGGGAAAAAATCTTTGACATTATTGCCCTGAAGTAAAATGGTCCTGAAAAAGATGCTGTAGAAATACTGTTTATCAGTCAAGCAGTTCAAGGAACTTCTTAAATTTGGCAAGTCTGATGTTGAAAATTTCTTCTAGAGTCTTCATAGTGCTTTTCAGTTTTTGGATTTTGTTTTTCTATATAGCTAGTAATCTGATTTTCAGAATGTTCTGACAGAAGACACTGAGCATGTCCCGGTCAGATTCACGTTACATCATCAACAATGTGTCACAAGCACATGGAGGTCAGAGTAAATTGTCATTGGCAGGATGGAATAATCTTAATTTACACAAAAATTCTAAATGTTTAAAGTATGCAGTTTATCGACAAGTGCTACATAGGTCTTTCCTAAGACCTACCAACATTAGCAGATTTGCCAATAGTATCCAACTTGGTCATCTCATCAAATACTGTGATTACCTTTCTTTGACATTGAGATCCCATTTGATTAAAAACTTGTCCTTGAATTCTAGGTGCTTCTCAGCTCCAGTCTTGTGCTTATTTAACACAAGATGGGGGTATCTTAACCTAACTTTTTTTTCTTATGAGAGAAACTACTAATTAAATGGGTTGCTTAATATAAGAAGTTGAAAAATACATTCTTGCTTATTATTTCCTCAGATTTAAAACTGGCATGTCAAACCTCTTAATTTTATACTTTGCATGGCACGAATCCATGTCAAACATCATTGTCCAATTGTAAATAGAATGTGTTTTGGCAGATGTGGGATTTCAGAAAATATCTAGATGCAGATGAATTTAACTTATCTTTTTCACTTACTTTAATATTGAGTAGTTCAGCCTTAGTTTATCATTTGGCATTTTCAGTATTTTATGCTTATAGCAAGGTCTTACCACAAAAGATATTTTGTTTCCTTTATGCAGCTTTGTTGGTCCACAAAAGTTATTCAAGCACAAAAGGCTGGAAACATGCAGATGTAAAATTTCAGCATGAACACAACAGTCAGATTGTATCTTCTGTCTCTCCTGGACTAACTTGAGCTCTTAGAGTTGATCTACCCATAGAAGTCCAAAAATAATTAAGCTCTGGATTTAGGATTCTTTAGGAATGCTTTAGGATTTTTTAAGAATGCTTAAAGAGTCCTAAATCCAGAGTTCAATTATTTTTGGACTTCTATGGTAAATCTTCCAGGTTATCTTGGCAATGGCAGCAAAGGAATGGGATGAAAAAATACATTTCTTTAGGCTGATATGAGTCAAGAAGCCCCATGACTGTAGATTAATTTGAGAATTGGGTTTGCCTGTTATCATTGCAGTAATAGGAGTATGAGTGGCACAAAGTAGAGGCAGACTAGTCCATTTTCTTTCTCGCCCCATGTTGGAGGAGGAAGAAAAAAACCTGCCTGAACACCCCTGGCAATATGTCAGGTTGATTTTACGCTGTAGTCCAGCAATATGATTTCAGCATATGTATACACATTACTGATCAAGTAGATGCCAATTTAGCTATGGCAATGTTGTGTTCAGTGTGGGCTGAAATGTTCTCATGCCTCATCCTTTGGGGGATTTGGCACACTGACTGGTCTGACAGTTGTCCTTAGCTTGTTCCACTGCCGTCATTGCCCAAGGTTATATTTGGGATCTGGCTGCAGAAGCACCTGGGACTGCACTGTAGGCAGAAGAGTGGGAATATAAATTGTAAATATAGATAAAGTATAGATTTCTCTTTCAGTGCTGGGTTTGGCTCATTTGGTTCTTCCCCCTTCCCATCCTTTCCCTTTGGAGAGGGTGTTGTTGCTTGTTTTCCTTCCCTTCAGCACAAAGCAGGAAGGATGTAGTTGAATGTGTCAGCTCATCTAGCTGTGTTTGTAACAATTTGATCTGTATTTCTCTGGATTCCTATATCCCTTCAGATCTCTTTTTGTATCTGAAGGTGCATTTGTGTAAGACAGAAAAGAAGAAACTTAAGAAGTTAAAATAAAATATCAGTAATTGATAAGAAGCTAAAAAAGATTTCTTTTTGTGCGTGTTTCCTGTTTTATTAGTGTGACTGTGTTTAATGCTCAGTGGTTTGTAATTTCAAGAAAAGTTTAAATCTTTTTTTCTGCATAGTCCCAAATCTGAAGTGCATTTTATGAAATACAGCTTATGAGGCACACGTACCCATGCACTCACTTTCCCTGAAAAATTTGTGAAAATTTCTCTGTACTTCAGAAATTAGCTTTTCCTTGAACTTTTTTACCTTTGTATAGCAAGACATTAGTGCAGTTCTTTTATCCCCTTCTTTTATGGCATCAATAAATGTTCTTCTTGGCAAACCCTGTTTGGCAACAGCTTTTACTGCATGCTCAAATAAAAACCAGTATGGAACAGCATACAAACACAATGTAATATCTAGAAGTGTGAATTAGTAACCTTCAAACTGGGTTTGCTGCCTTGCCATTTGTGGAAATATACTCAGAGATCCTATTTTAATAGATGGCAGTGTTTGCCTCACTTACATACTTGTTTGTACAGTCAATAAAGGATAAAAATTATTTCTAAAGGGATCTGTCCTACCTGTAATAGAACACAAGTTTTGTATTAAGGAGCAGTAAAAATTCGTATTTCCTTTCTCATTTTTCTTCTAGCTCAAAGTTATAAAGGTCTTGCATTTAATATACTTTTCGATCTTTTCTTGAGAAATAAAACTGTTACAGGATATTTGCCTTTTGCTGGTGTGGCATCTAGACAATAATAATTACAGATTAAACATTTAACTTTTTTTTAATATTGAGTTTCTCATTACTTTGCTGTTGAGTATGTATCATTAAACACCATGCCTCCAAATAAAGTGAGAACACTTATTACTGTTATTTTCTTTTAAAATAATTAATTTCACAAGGGGTTTATTTTTTCATTTGTAAAGAAAACATTGAATTGTGCTTCTGTTTAAAAAAACAAAACAAAACAAACAAACTTTTAACAGAACAAATTTTGTAATAAAGCTTCATTATTTATCTCAAGCAGATAAACGATGATCATTATTAATTCTCAGTAGTCTGATATATGAATTCCTTTTGAATTCCATCTCCTTGAATTGCTGTTCAGAAACATGGTTTAGAGATCTTTTCTGGAAAAAAAAAATCACCCTAGAAGTACTGACAGTAAAGTAAATGACTGTGTCTAAATGGATATATGTGGAATACTTCCAGCTTGGGGTGAACATTTTGCCATATCTCGCTTCTCTCAAAGAATGGGATCTCGGTAGCTGCACATGTGATTTTCCATGAGACCAGCACAAATTTTACTCAGTGTCAACACAGAAAATGAATCTTTCTATGAGCAAAGATTTCTTCTGTTGAAGGGGGCTAAATCAAGTCTAACGATTGAAAGAAATAGGAGACACAATTCACAGGAACTGAAACCAGGCCATTATAAACAGGGGATATAAGGTTAAGCTCTATATAAGGTTAAGCACCTAGATAAATGTTTGTTATCAAGGGGCATAATTGGGTGAGTCAGACAAAATGTGGAGTTCATAAAACTAAAATTCAAAATCAAAAGGGTTCAGATTAATTCTGAGAGCTCCAGAAGTTCTTTAAATCTTTTTTTAAATGTCAGGAGGTCTGCTCTTTATCTAAGAATGCACTTTTAATTAGGGGTCACATCACTGTAGTAAGTTGGTGAATCACAAGTATTCAAAAATAGAAATCCTTGCAGCTTTATATACTAATGTTTATTTTCAGAAAGCTTAATTGCATGTGGAAGCAGATGGAAAATTAATGGAGTTCATTTTATGTCTGGGAGTAACTGGAATTTGAGTGCAGAGTAGAACTGGCTGAAAAATGGAGGGAAAAAAATACCATTTCACTAGCATTTCACTCATACCCTTCAAGTGGGACTACTTTTTTTTATTTTCTTTGATGGATGTTTCTAAAGCTTCGATTTCATCCCCTGTTTTGTTCACAGAGGATATAATATATTTATTTCTCTCCATTTCTCGTAGTTTTTTTTTTGTTGTTTTTTTTTTTCCCCAACAATTGCATTTTTTGGGGTTACAGTAATTGTCTCTTGGTTAACCTTGTGTCTTTCGACATTGCACACAATAATATCTGTGTTTTCAGACATTTTAAATATGCTGTTGTGGTGCTTCATCCATAGCTGCTGCCTTGTTCTGCTGAATTTATAAGGAGAGAAATATAATGAGTACATTATTTACTTCTTGCTATCACAACTTTTTTTTTTTCCCCCACTGGTGATATGAATGAGTGAAAATCTAACAATTAACAGTTAAATAAATAGTTAACTAAAACAATTTAATTAATCTCAGTACCCATTTCTTTTAATTATTCAATTGGCATACATAGGAATGTTCCTAATACACTGTGTTCAAGAGTTCCTAACCTATTATGTCACAGATTAGGACAAATATATTGTGTATATATCACATATTTTTGTTTGTGTGTGGGTTTCTGTTTCTCTCCTTTTCATTCCTGAAATCTGTGGTCTAAGTGACTGCTGGTTCAAGGACTGTATTTTATCTTTTTGTTCTGTAGGTCTTGATAGACTTCCATTCTGCAGTTATACATGGAAAAAGACTGGGGGTTTTTTTCTGTGCTTTTAGACATTTTCCATGCATGTAAAACCTTATTTTACATTTCACTGATTTCAGCTGACAGCTGAAGTAGAGTAGTTGTTGTTTCTATGCTATTTCTGTAGATCTGAATTGTTAATTTTCATCTGGGAGGTAAAATGCATGCACTTAATTTGTTTTCTGATGCACTTTTATGAAGTAACAACTGAGTAACAATCATAAGGTTTTGAGAAAGCTTTTAAAATTATGTTATTTTGTAACTATTTTGAAATAGAAGACTAAATATAGAATAATTTTATATCTGTCCATTTTAGGCAAACATTTTGAATTCCAAGTGTGAAAACCGGCATTGGGTAAAATACTCAACTTGTCCCAAATGCTGTGATATTAATTAAAATGCCACTGGAAGTCAGATTAGGCAGTGTTTCAATCCAAGTAGCTGTTCCTGTCACTGTGTTTGATGTTTCAGCCGAAACAGTTTTACCAAGTCATTCAATGTACACTGTATGAGTGTCTCTGATAAGACTTCTACCTTGGAGGGGTGAAATCCAAAAATCAATGTCAGATGGAAATCAAAGTTCTCAAAGTTTGAAGGATTGATGGAAAGAGATTTTAATGAGTGCGAATTTCAATCTTTACCTTCATAAATTTGTCAGAAAGGGCAAGCATGATATTCCTTGTTGTAGATGTCTGGGAGACATGTTTGAAATTAAGGAGCTTAAAAAAATTCGAATTAAAATCAAGAGTAACATTGTGATTGAAATGAAGAAATACTTTTTTCCATATTTTACCTGGAAATGTAACTCAGATTTTGAGGAAATTAAATTTATACCAGTACCTTTGTGAAACAAGCTGATAACCCCATTCCAATTACTTCTCAGTAATGCACATAAAATTTAATTGATTACATTCAAGTAGCAATTTCTTCTTATTTAAAATAAATATAAAATCCCATCTGTCAGAAACATGCTTACTAGAGACACCCCCAAGCAGAAGACTCAAACAGGGGAAATGGGGAAATGTAGCCTACTTTTTTTTCTTAATTTAAGCATGACATCACCAAAAATATTCTGTAAGCTGAGGTTAATTTTGCTGATGATCAGTTACAGTCATATAGTCAATACACCATTTTAATTGGTAGTACTTCTGCATCCACGTCTTTTAATGTACACTCCATTTTTTTAATAGTTCAATTCTGATTTTTTTCCTGTTCAACCTGGTTGAATTTTTCTTTGCTAAAAATTGTGTGCTTGTGCCATACATTTTATATTGCCACTTAAGGAGCTAATTTTAAACTATGATGGGCAAATCATCCAAGTGAAAACAAAGGTTGCTCTTTCTTCATGTAACAGGATCAAATTAAAACTGAGTAATAAAAGCAAAAGGAGAGAAATAAATTGGAAGCTTATTCATTGCAACAGCTGGGCTCCATAGCTACTAATTCTAAACCTGAGATTTGCTTCTTTCAAATATTTACTCTGAAATAAAAATGCAATTAAGAAAGAAATGGGGAAAAACACTTGAAAAAAATTCTGCAATGAGAAAACTTCTTTGGAGGAGGTTATATAGTCTGCTGAAGTAGGACCTTGGTCCTTTTGATACTTGGGATTATTTTTTTTCCCCCAATAAATATTGCATTGAAAACACATAGCCTTATGATATTCTTCAGAAGTCTGTGATAAAGATGTCCCTTTCTTGCGTGAACTTGGGCAACAGCATGCCTGTGCTTTGTGAACTACAAAGGCTTCATAGGTAGTGAGAGTTTGAAAGAACTCTGCATGCCAGAGGCATGGTGTTTTCCCAGGTGTGATTTGATAGAAGAGCCATTTTGTACTCAGCTGCATGAAGCTAAAACTGGCAATGGAGACTCTTCATCCATGGAAATTCCCCAAACTTGACTAGATTAGACAAAGCCACCAGCAAGCTGGTCTTGCTCTGAAGCTAGCTTCTGCTTCAAGCAGTTAAACTAGACAAACACCCCAGTTCTCTTCCAAAGTAAATTATTTTAGTCATGAAATGCACTGTATTTTAACATTCATCATAATGGCTGGGCTCAGAGTGCATCTTCCTGATGTCATAGCATCCTGCCCACAATAGTGGCCATAGGTAAATATTATGCTTTAGCTATGATAGCTTGGATGTCTAAAAGTTATTGAAATTAAATACAGCAACTCCCCATGGGCATCCAAGAACTTTTTGCTCTATGGTCACCTAATCAGAGATTTACTTCTTTATTCCCTTCTACATTTTCACCTTCTTGGAAAAAAAAAAAAATTGCTCCCAAAGTCCAAATGTTGTCATTTTGACTGAAATTTAACTTCAGGTAATTACATGTGCTTGCAGTGCTCAGTGTATGCCTAGCAAGCCTTGCTCTGGAACTTAAAAGAAATGAAACAATCAAACCCCACAAAAAATTGTATGCTCTTGGTTGTTACTTATTAGAAACAAAAATTTTGGGGAGATGAATACTTTTAGAGAAAGCTTTTCCAAACCTGTTATCACAAATACAATGCCAGTTACAGGTGCATTAACTTCTCTTTCTACAACAGCAAAAAGAAGAAATTAGTCTGTCTCACTTTTGCTTTTTATATATTGTTTTTCTGTCAGTTGTGAGTTGTTAGTAGAGGAGCTAGGTAGAGGAGACAAAATATATGCAGAGAAAGGGCTTTAGCAGGCATGAAACACTTCTTACTGAACACTGACAGAGCCCGACCCTCCACTTTCCGCTGTCCATATGCCACCATCTTTCCCAAGCCACAAAAAGGGTCTTTGCCAGTCCCCTAAACAAGGAACCAAACGTGACAGCTCAGCTGGTGGTGTTGACATTGGCAGCAGGCTTGATGGACAGCACCAAACCTTGCCGTGGACTCTCTCCTGCTAATTAGCTGTTCGAAGGAACTCTGTGTGCCACAGGCACAGTCTTATTGGAAAAGGATATCTTTGCCGTTCACCCTGACAGCTGTGATGCAGCTGTTCACTGCGTGAATTGAGCGCAGAGGGGGAGGGTGAGAGGTGGAGAAGGAGGAGGAAGATTTAGAACAAGTGGCAGCTCTGGTATCTTGCAGTGCAGCTGTCCAGAGCTATATTAAACAGCTGGAATGGGGAAGAGAGAAGATGGGAATTGAAATTTATAAAATGGTACCATAGTTTAGGCATGAAACAAGAGGGAGAGTGAGAGGAACAGCCCATGAGGGCTTTTTGAGGCACCTGGAGCTGTATGTTCTTGAGATTAGTGCAGGCTGAGGGGTTTAAAATACAAAGCATCCTGATTTTTTATAGATCATTCACATGTCCAAGGATATTAATGGGAGATGTGCTCCAGAAAGTCCCACAAGTGCAAGTGTGGGGAGCAGCATGGGCCTGAATAACTTATTGATGTACTATAGATCTGATGGCTTTGGAGACTGGCTGAGGGAAGGAGTTGAGAAAAAGTACTTGCTGTTTGTTCTGAATGATTATAAGTGGGGAATGAGAGAGTTTGAGAAAGTACTCCTGCTGTTTTTCAAAGCAAATGCCCTTGCTGAGGTGGGAACTCTTCCGTGGTAAAATATACTGTTGTTAGAACTTTCTTCTTTGAGATTGGAATGTGTCCTCTATTGGCACTTTGGAAGACATTTCTAACTGGGTTGAATGTTAACTATGCACGACAGAAGATAAAGGTGTGGTGTTGAGGGTGTAGAAGATTCAGTTGAAATAGTGACATTTTCACTGGTGTACTTTTGGTAGTTCCCATTAACTTTTACTTCTAGTGGTTTAGTTTTTAATGGACAGAGTGGGAGTGAGGTCCTTTTGGACCTTTTGTAATGCCAAACTATCAGTTTTAAACTTCCCAAGCATTTTATAATAAAGTTTTAAAGGGGCAATAAATTGCAAAATTATTTCCAAGGTTAAAGTAGGTTTGCAATTTTTAAAGTGTTGATGTCATTCAGGAGATAAAAAAACCAGCTCCTAATAAATCAGTAAAATAAGGATAACAGCAACATTCACCTCCCCAGAACTCAGTAGAAACACTTTAGTTAACAGTGACCATTAAAAAAAAGTTATTACAGCATTAATTGATTTCCCTCTGTGTTTTATAGAAGCAGAAAGATTAGGACAAATATTTTGTTTGCAATATATCTGTCCTAGGCTAAGGGAAGGAGTAATAGATTGCTTTGGAAAACTTCCTTGTAAAAAGCTTCTGGTATAATTTTACAACTGAGTGGGTTAGTTTGTGATAACATTGAGATTTGGGATGTTCCTGCAAATTGATTATTTTTAAGTTTTTGTCTTTTTATTGCTGATTACTTATGGGTTTTATTACATGCAACTTCTCTTTTCTCCACTGACATACAGACAAAGTAGCTAACAGTATGCTGCAGTCGGTAGCCAAAAATGTCCCAAAGCAGATGTTTCTATTGTCATAGCAGAGAAACCACACATATGCTTATACACATCCCCAGTGTTTTCTTTTTTTATATATATTTTGTACCACGTTCTTATTACCTCTTATCTTTCACTGAAGCAACAATGAAAATATAAAAATTAAAAAATAACAAGAATAACAAATAAACTCCCCCCAAAAAACAAAGATGATTTTCATGAATTATATTTATATTTTAAAAAAAATCTAAAACACTTAGAAGAGATGAACTTATACATTGGGGACTTTCTTGATCAATCCTTGCTCTTTTTATAGTTGGACTGTTCCTGTAATTTTTATTTGAGTGTACATAGTGTATCCTTTGCTATAGTTACAGAGGCTTGCAATGCCTTTTGTTGATGTTCTGTTTATTATCACTTCTGACTTGTGAGGTAATCCCAATTATTTTACTGAAAATTTTAGATATTCTTCATAAATATTTGATGTGCTTACAGAGCCTGAGGTCTCAGATTTTGTACAAGTCTCACGACAAATACAAAATCAATTTTTTGTGAAAGTGATTTTGCTCAGTTAAAAAAAATTAAAAAGTGAGCGTTTATGTGGTTTGTCCACCATTTTGTGTTATGTTTCCCTTTTTGTTATGTTTTTTAAATTTTGAAGAATTCAACAAACCATTTAGAAACCAATGGCTCCTTATATTTCTGCTAGCAATGCTTTTCAAAATTGAACCACTATTAGTGGTTTTTAAGTGCTTAGTTTTTGACATCTGTTCTGTGTAACCGATTACTCAGCTTAATAGTTTTTACAAGAAATTATATGTCAATTTCTTTTCATAACTGATTTAAGTCTTTGTTGTGCAACATGAGATTTGGGAACTGCTTTTATGTATTCTTCAGCTTTAGTAGTAAGAAAGCTTTGAAGATTTGCATGTACTTTTATTCCCGTGTTCTTAAGTGTGTAAGTTTGTCATTGTACATAAAATTGGTAGTTTTGTACAAGGGATTTTTCGTAACTTTATATTACTAGTTTAATTCACTAAAAGTGTACTAATTTTGCATCTAACTATTTTTGTAATGGCTATATATATTTTTATCTTTTGAGCAGGAAAATTGTATATTCTCTATAACCATGTATTTTCAGTGCCTGATATCAGGCAATTTTGTGTGGCTTGTTCACAGATGGCTTCAGTTGAACCTTTGCATGCTATGCTATATTAATAACATAAAATTCAGCTTATTTTTATTAATGACTAGTTGAGGAGATAATGATGTCTTTTTTCAGTTTTATTTAGATTATACAGAACCCAGAACAATATTGGTAGATTCTTAAGAGAGAATATATCTTCATGTTTCTTACAAACTGCCAATGTTTTTTATCATGAACAAACCTGGGAATTTTAATTAAATTAAGACCCCTGTCCAATCAGTCTTTAAGGCTTAGGCAGAATTGTGCCCAGAAGATGGATGCAACCTGCCAGTCATGAAGAGATGACTTAGGAAAGCCCTTAAGGGTTAATATGTTTAATAATCCTGCTGCATGAGATTATGAACTCAGTAACAAAAAAGAGGAGAGAGGTTGGGAATTTCAGGGAATTTTTAATCTTGTTATAGTGTATAAAATGACAAATCAGTGAGGTGAAAGGAGAATGACAATTTCTCTCACTCTGTTTTCACCACCACTGTGTTGTTTCTTTACTGTTGTTGTGACTGAAGGACAGCAGAATACTCCCCTAGACACTGGCTATTAGATATATTTATGAAGAACAAATATATCAGTGAGGAATTTGATTTTTTTAATTTAGCATTTTTATGATAGTGAGTTTTGTTTTAATTTAGGAACTTTTTATTAGAGATATTATGATAATCCACATGTTACTGATACCTTCAGCAGTCATAATCTTTCAGATTTCTTCTCTCTGAAATTAAAATGGTATCTGTGAGTGCTGGAGATACAATCTGTTTGATGGCATGTTTATGTGTTTATGAGTTTCTTCAAGATGAACAGGAAAGAGTTGTTCAGAGAAGCACAGCTTTTCACCTAATATGTCAGATACAGTCAGTATCCATTACAGAATTGTACATATATTCAGTTTAGTTTATATACGTATGTGTATATATACATGTAATATATATAATATATTACATATACATTTTATATATATATATATATTAGGGGAGCAGTTAACAGCTGCATTAAATAGTGTAAGCATCCTAAGTAACAGTGTAACTATTAGTAAACCACAGGATGATCATTTGGTGTCTTTTTTTCAGGAAGAGAATTTTCATGTTTAGTTTATCCTCATTTGTTTTCCCCAGTCTTTCTTGCACTCTTCCTTGCTCTCAGTCTCTCTTTCGCATTCTTCTGCCCTATTCCTGTCACACTTGTGTGCAATACTGCACTCTCATGGGCCTGCTCACTGCCTCTCACATTTTCTCCGGTGTCATTTTTTATGTGCTCTCTTGTGTGTGCTATCACTCAATGTCTTATTCACTTATCCTAACACACTCACTTTCTTGCTCTTGGTCCCTTGCTTTCCCTTGTTTGCATGATTACTCTTATGCTCACTCCCTCTCTCATTATACTCCTGAATTCTCATTCTCCTTGCTCCTGTGCGCTGCGTCTCTGTCTCTTTCATTCTTTCACTTCTCTCAAACTTATTGTATCTTATTTTTTTTAAATTTTTTTTAGGGAGAATATGAGTTTTCATTAGCCAGAAAGTGGTCAGGTATTAGTGACTGTTACGGTCTGGTTTTTAAAGTTGTTAGAAATGCCTCTGCCAGAATTAAGGTGCAAGTCTCTGACAGTGACACAAGATGGGTTGATCACCAGGCACAATACTGCTTTATGAATATTCTTAATTGAATTCACAGGTGAGATTTTTTTCCTTTGAGGTGTTCCCTCCCTCTTCCCTCCACCCCCTCCCTCCCTTCAATCAAGTCGTTGCTTGGAGGCAAAGAGAGTAAGGGGAGAAGGGAAAGAAGCTCATTTAGCAGCCGCAGTAGACATAAGCATCATAGCACCAATCAATCAACACACATGCTCTCCCACTGAGACTCCCCTGTGACCTTGAGGAGTGTGACAAATGACTTAGAGGACAGAACAGACAGAAGGTTTGTGATAAACCAAAAAATTGTGTTCTTCTGGGTGATGAAGAAAAATAAAAATGAAGAGTGAGGGTAGATACATATTTGGTTTGAACAGGAGTCAATAAATTCTGTAACTATCTTTCACTGTACTGGCAGTGGTTAGAGAAGTTTACTGTCACGGTAATCAAGACTTCTTCAATAAACCTCACTGCAGCGTGTACAGTACTTCTTTTTGTGCAGCACTGCACTACTTTATGGCTCTGAGCTCTCAGCTGTGGCTGGAGGTAGTAGCAGTTATTGATAACTAATTCCAGAGGCAACATATCTCGTCAAATTCATGTTGAGGGAAAATAATCAGCATAGTGAATCACTTAACCTGGACAGACTTCACTCACCCTGAAATCTGCAGCACAGTTAACTCAGTCATGAGAAGACTATTATTAATCATAAATGTTTGATATATCAATAAGTGCAGCGACTTGGAGTCTGGTTGTAGATAAAATTTCAGCAGATTTTTAAAAAGTATTTTAACATGTTATATATATATATTAATAGAGAAGTTGAAATAAGCAACCTTTCTGTATTTATTATGTATCTCTGAATCCAGTGCAGTATGGGAGAAGGGTGCATTTTCTTGATACAGCAATATAAGTCTAGCCTTAGCAGAAAACATTGTTTGCTAGGAGAAAGATCTTTTGCCACATTTTTCATTCTTTGTGTCTCCTTCAGAATGCAGATTGGTATTTTCTTTACTGTATTTTCTTTACTGATTTCTCCCATTCCATTTTTCTTTAGATCCTTTGACCCTTATCAACACGACTCTCTGTATTTGCTCACCGTTAAGCACCTAATAATTGTAATTGCTATTATGGATTTCAGCCAGCCAAATCACTGATACTCTCGGTACTATTCTTAGATTCCTCTACATTCCAGCTCTGTTAAAACAAATAAACAAACAAAAAACCAACCAACCAACCAAACAAACAAAAACAAAGCAAAACAAAAAAAACCCAACCAAAAACGCAAACCAGACAACTAGTCACCTTTCTGATGAAATATAGACTGTCAAATACACATTGGAGGTAAATAATGCTTGTTCCCCATAATTGCCATGGCATTCAAATGCATACAGTTCATAATCCTGATTTTCTAATCTCATTGCCAGAGTTTAGAAAACTATTTCCCTTCCAATTCCTTTCTTTGTTCTGGGTGGAAGAGATCTATTACAAACAAATTTGAAGGCTACTATTTTTTATAGTGACAGATTGCACTTTGCAATGTAGGAAAAGGTATTTTTGGTTCATTAGACTCAATACCAGTGATAGTAAACCAAAGACTAAATAAAAGGAAGTGGCATGTGTTTGGGCAAGCAGGCAGTTAAGTGTCATCATCCTTCTAATGATGTTGAAGCTGGTCAGATTAACTGGTAAAATACCCAGATCTCCCTTGTAGCAGTTATAATCCAGTATATGTCTGATGTTTTAGTGTATCAGACTTGTGAGTTTAAAAAAAAAAAAAAAAACCAGAAAAAAGCATTATCTATTGAAGAGTTGACAAAATTTACAGAAATATAGTCCACTTTAAAAACGAGTAAGTGACAATTCCTTTAAGGCCAGAGAAAATGAAAGGAGAAAGTAGTCTGTTGCTGTTTCAAAAGACTTGTGCTTACCAACAAGGTAATTTGCTATCAGAAGGCAGAAAATATGTATCAAGAAATTAAACATAAAATTGATTGTTCATGGGGATTTTAATGAGGTTAGTAATGCACTCCTGTAGGACAATTAAAATCTTCAGCACCTTGCTGAAGGTGATTCTGTTTTGAAAGTGTTAAGTTTTTCTCACTCAACAGATTTAGCTGAACTTTTCATTCAGGTAAGACCAAGTTGGTGCTGTGCAACTTTGTGGCCCACTCATCCCCTCATTTGCCCTAATGAGGGCCTTCAGAATGGGTCTGACAATGGTAAATGACTGAAAAATATGTTGGTCTGAGGAAAAAGATGTAAAAAGAAAGGTTTAGGTCTTAAGCCATTAAGTATGAACTGTATTGCTAGATGCTATGCTCTAGAGTAACTATGAGTAACTATGAGTAACAATGCTCAAGTGTAGAATACAAAACTGTAACTTTCTATCCAGGAGATATTTCATGTGCTACATAAGATATTTTGCCTGACATTAGGAGAAAGCCAATAAATGGTTTTCAAGAACTTCAGCTTTCCCAAGGAAGAATTGTGGAGGTTTTGTTTGTTTGTTTAAACATTGGATCACTAAATACCATGTTGACATGTTGTCCACTTAGAATTAATTTATTTTAGTTGGATCAAGTCTGTATCTACCAAAAGTAGCTAATCTTAAAAAAAAACACCACAAACACCAAACCGACAAGAAACTTTTGAAAGTATCTTCAAGGACAGGGAAACATGAGCATCTGGGTATTTGTATTAGTTTGGGAACACAAGACATGTAGCTTTGTGTCTCAAAGAGATAAGGAAAATAGAACAGAAACTTGAACCCAGGTCATTAAAGCCCTAAGATAACACTTTAATCACTGTACCTATCCATCCTTTGGAAGAAGATTATTAATGCAACTATTTTCATCTTCTGCTTTTAAAAGTCTATTTTCTTATAAAGTAGCAATACACCTCAGTGGAGAGTTCTGCAGCTCCTGCTTGGATTTAATACAAATAAACAGTAGGTTCTTTGTGTTATTAATGCCAAAAGCTTTCAGGCTGAATTCAGTTTTGCTTTATCCTGAAAAAGAAAGATTAGCACATTTGATAATAGAATACATATCCTTGTATAAATGCTCTCTTTATATGGTGGAACTATAGATACTTTTGGCTCATTCAGTTTATCATTGGAGGTATGACATACTAGAGGCCAAATATTAAGACACCAATATGGTCAGTTTAATAATAACACGTGGTTTTATCGGGTGAATGCAAGGTGAATTTGGCTCTATAACTAACAGTAGCTCTGGTAAGTGTTGTGTTTTTTATGTAAAAATAAACACAGTTTTATTGGGGGAGGAATAAAATAAAAGTTTTGAAAGGAGAGCACAGTAAAACTAAAGCTTAACAGTTTGCATAGATAAACTTTGCTGTAACAAGATTTAGTCCATAAGAACATTATGAAACATTGTGATGTAATGTTTGGGAGAATGTGGTGTTTCAGGCATAGTCTAATGTGTGCCAGTTATGCTTATCCATAGATTGGTATCTGTGGACAACTTGCCATATATAGCAAACATAAACCCAAAGAAAACAAAAACTTCCTTGTTTTGTCATATCAGAAATCTTATCTTGTGTTTTTCTTTTTTTTTTCCACAGTGGAAAGGTCCAGGGACAATGAATTCTGGTTGATTCTTCATAATCTTTAAATGATTATTAAGCTAGAATCACTATGACTTGGTAAGGGTAAATGGGTAAATAACGACAATTGAGAAAGAAGCCAATATATTACCTATTCAATGGTGACATTGATTCTAAAGAGAACTATTTAAAATAGAAGTTATGTGACCATATCTGGGTTTAAGGGAAGGGTGTACTGGAGTCATTGCCAGTAAATTCAAATTTAAGTTACTGGTAATCCTTTTAGTAACAAATATTAAACCATTACTTTTCAAACAAAACAAAACAAAAAAAAAAGGAGAATCCCATAAAGGTTTATAATCTGTATGTCTCTGAGTCTAGCCTTTAAGGAATAAAAGAAAGCCTCTCAAACTGTAATGAAAGGAATTTTATTTTGCAGGCACTAGGCCCATGCCATTTCATTTCATTACCAGGATACGCTGAGCGGGCTGGAATCAGCAAGAACTACAGGCAGTGCAAGCTGATGATAAGCATTTCATCATGGCCCTAAACATATTAAATTTTTAGCAATAAATTTTATCAACACCATCTTCATGGCTGGATAACATTTCCCCCCCTTCTTTCTTTACCCCACTCTCCCCTCACCCCATTCGCTTTTGCTCGGCAAATACAGCTTGTACTTGACTGTTCTGAAAACAAATTTTTAAGAAATCAATAACTAAAAAAGCATTTACAATTTAACTAGTCCAGTAATTATGCTTCAGGCTACTGTCTCTACTTACTGAAAGTGGGAAAATAAAGTTACAGTGTGAGCGAGGGTAACAATAGACGAACCTCATTAGGTTTTGTGACAGTCCTTAGATTTTCTTCTACAACTAAAATATATCCCAGGAGATAATATATTCAGTTGAAGACCTCATTCCCAGACATTTTGTCTTTATAGAATACTGATATAGAAGAAGGAGGTATAATTCTAAAAGAAAAGGTCGTATATTTGATATTTCTAATAATGCAGTAGATAAAATGTCACCAATTTCCAATGGCTGCAATGGTGAAGTGGCCAAAACCCACAAGTTCCTGAGGATCGGGACTGGGAGAAAGCTTAATCTACTGAACTACCCAGGTGATATCCCGGTAATCAATGACAGACCAAATGGGAACATATAATTGTGAAACAGATGGAGTGGGTAATGATATTGGTTTAGTCTAGAAAAGGTCTGTTCTTTCTGAGCACTGGTCTGGGTAAAGATGTAGCATCTTTAATGACAGAAAGTCACATATTTAATGACTCTCAAAACATAAAAAACCTGAGGCTGGTTAGGGGCTACTTAGTTGCAAAAGCAACTCTAGAGTAGCTGAGGGTAAACCTAATTGTATTAATAATGAATTCTGTTCTTACATAGTACTATAATATGGCTCATCACCGAAAATGTGGTTTTAAGCAAATACATTATTTAAGTTTTGCCTGATATTTAATAGTGGCTGAGTGGTCTGCTGGGGAAGAAGACCACACTCACAGATATGCTGACTGGTAAAGCTAGCATGTCTAATATCAGGATATAATGCAGGAAAACCTGAAAACTCAATACAGTGCTCCTTCACTATTCTGTATAAGCTCATTTTGAAGCTTGTAGTGCAAGAATCTAGGGGACAAGAAACATTTAGTGGTGATATTTATACAAGCAATCACTGGTCATATAGCCATATATGGAGTAAGTAGGGAGAATGCTTCCAGATCCTAAAGAAATTTTAACAACTGTGTACAGCTTCTCCTTTTTCTCTTTCTCAGGCTTTTACAGAAATCCATACTGCTCCTCTGTCTCATATTTCTGGTTCCTAGTCTTACTGTTAAAAAGAAAACCTGTTTGCATGTGGGGGAGTAAGGGCTGGTAGTAGTGGAAATTGGAAAATTAGTAGGCATACCTCCATCATGTTTAAAAAACACCCTGAGGTTTGAGAAAAACTATTTCTGACATTAGGGTTGGAAACATGGCTAGGACAGGCTTTATCTGATAGGTATGTGCACCCTATTAATGTAATTATTGTTTGCACTCAAAAGTAAAAAAGTAGTTATAGGAAAAACTACTGGGAAAAAATCTCTGTCAATACTTACATAAAATATTAACATTTTTATGTATGAAAATAATTATTGATTATTTTTCTTTAGTTTTTGTTATATAGTATAGTATTTTGACTCGATTTCATTGGTACAGCTCATCCTGTATTTCAAAGCCTAATGAAGGTGACATTAATACAGATTGCTTTGGAAAGGCTTTGGGAAATAGCAGCTGCCATTGCAATTCTTAGAAGAGGGTAAATCATTCTTGAAAGAAAGTAGAGAGCCTAAGTATCTTCTCATATGGTTTTCATCACTGCAGTGTCTGAGCATTTCATACAAGTGAAAATAACAATAAAGGTTTTTCTCCTTCTTCCTTTCCTGCTGGGAAAAATACAGCAATGGCTCTATGGGACATCTGGCACAACATATAATAAATGATTAGAGAAGTGTCTACGCACTGAGTTTATCAGACGCTAGCTTGGTCCCTATGTGCCTGCATCACATTTGTCCCTATGCAGAAAGTTTAGCACATAAAAGGCTACTGTAAATAGGGAAGGAATCATCTGTTCTCTGTATTATGTCCATGGCACATTCAACAAAATTATTTAGCTTAAACTGCAGCACTGAAAACTCAGATTAAAAGCTTTTCCTGTGACAGACCCAGAGCACCATCATCTGAAAACTGATTACCTGGAGAGACAAAAAACTTGTCATCACTGGAGGTTCATTAAGGGCAGAGTTGATAAATATCAGTTAGTAAAACTATTGGCAGAGTTTCTGTCATGTCCTGAAGTGTGAAACAAGGGGATGACATTCGGCAATTCATTCTAACCTTTTCATTTTAGAACTCAAAGGAAATGCTGTTGAGAAATGCTGTAGAGACACAAACAGTTCTTCTTTCATTAGATATGCAACTAGAAATTCAGTGTGTGACTACTTCTACAAGTGGCAATCTCACAGATTTCTACCTCTCTCCCAATTGTTTTTTCTTTTTTTCCTTCCTGCTAGCCTTTCTTCTTTACAATCCACAAATTCAAGAGCAGCAATCCATCAGATTGTTCAGAAATGGTACCCCTCAGTGTCCTAGCTCACTAACACATTTAAGCTTCATGGCCAAACCACCTCAAAAAAAGAGGCAGCAAAATTTAAGTTCTTTCATAAAATATTTTGGATTTTCCTTTCACTTTTGGCCTATTAATAAATACTAGAACTGTGGCTTTTTTCTACTCTTCCATGGTTCAACAAAGAAAAGCTCCTTCCAGTAGAACCAAATACAAGAAAACTTTATGGAAAAGATAATTGGACATTTCAGTTAAATAGAAAATTACTAAATTTAGAGTGGAAAGGTGAAGATGAACAATTCTGAAACCATATCAAAGAATTTATTTGTGAATCTGTTTCAGAGTCAGATAAGATCTTTATTCCATATATCCTTTGATTCTACTGAAATTCTTTTCAATTATGTTATGGCTGAAAACTCATGTGTTCACCAACTTGTGTTGAACACTTGATATATATAAAGGTACACCTAGAAATATAAAATGGAACAATTAAAAAAGTAAATTTTACTTTACTTTAATCCATATTTATATTTTTAATTATAAAATTCTTAAGAACTGAAAGCAATTATTTGGTTCAAGAATGTTTAAAAAAAATCTACACTAGAAAATAGTTTCACATGCTAAGTCATGAAAACCATAAATTTTCCTTATGCTAACATCATCTTTATTATTTGTTCAACCTCTTCCTAAACCCTCCTGTTTTCATTGCTTTCTTTTTGTTTTCTTAATATACAGGCCTAGCATTCATTTCTCCTTTCTGTTATTTCTGTAATTTTTGCAAGGGCAAATTAAATCTGTTGCATGACAGCATTATGTGACAGTTCAGTAGTTCCACAATTCCTACAAATATTCTAAGTCTATTGCTGTCATAAGTGATGCTCCTCTGTGTGACTTTCAGAGAGCAAAAGCTTTTTATAGGCAGCTGTGCTAGTTGTCCTATTCTCAGTTCTTCAAGTGAACATAGTGGCAGAATTCTGTTCTGGTGTGACAAAACTCCCTGAGAAATCATCTCATCCCCATCATGGATTGTACACCTCCTGATGCTGTGCAATACAAAGCATCTTTTCAGTCTCCACATGCCTCTGCTGTGCCTTTAGTCTCAGAACTTGTTTGTTTTTATTTGCACTGAATGGTCTTCAAACCAAGGCATCTAAATATATTGACAATGGCATATAATCTCCTGATTGTATTATGCTCCCTTCTGTTTTCTTACCAACATCTTTTGTTCTGTATTACTGGCATTGCCATTTTTATAAGTATGCATTTTAAATAAACAACTAGAATTAGATGTTTTTTAAGACAATTTCAGCTGCCCCTGATTGTATTGCTATGTAGTGATGCAATTTCCCATATGCCTTGGTAAAATATTTAAAGCTACCTGGCAAATGTAATTGCTCATTTTTTCCTTATGCTCATTGTTACTCTCATCAGTGTCATTTGAGGAGTTATAAGAAGGTAATACTTTGTGAAACAGTTCAGCACTAGACAAATGAAGCTATTTTACTGCTCTCCAAATGCTGTTCTTTTTCACTCCCAGTTAAGGCACTGTGAGGGGTGTAAAAGAAATGTGAAATTATGGGAAAAGAATACAATAGATGGCAGCAAACAAAATCATAACCTTGCAGACTGTCATCCATCCATACTTTTTCCAAAAATTTGAAAAATATTTTTCTCTCTCTCTACAAAACTCATTTCTAGATTAAAAGAAATGCTTTTACTTCCCGAGTCCTAAAACAGTTGTCAGTCTTCAGTAATTCATTAATAATTGTGTTCACCTTCTTCACCCACTTGACTTCAATATCCCCCCACCAAAAAAACCCTGTGGGGATGCAAATTATGGTATATGACTGCAAGCCTCTTGTCAGCATGACTAGGAGGTATTTTTGGTTACCATCTACCTTTATGGATCCAAGTTCTGGAGTTTCTTGTAGAGCACTGCAGAATAGTGACAGTATTGTTACATGTTGAGAAATGCTGTAGAGACACAATAATTTTTCTTAGACGTGAAACATGACTTAAAGTGTGGTTATCACTCATCTGTCATGCAGGAATGGCTGAAAATCAGGTATCTATTCTTATCCTTTCTGAATAATCACCTTTTTAGAAAGTGCAGTGAAAATAAAAATATGTAAATGTAATAATAATAATTATATGGTAATACAAATACATGACTCTTGACATCACATGCCACAATCTGCTGAGTTTTTCATCATCCCTACTGATGCAATCTCAATGATATTGAGCAAAGGGGGATTGTGATTTGCAGCTACCATGCTCCTAACGTCTACAACTTTCCTTATTTGCCAAGAGATGCACACACCTGTCATCAAGTTCTAAACTTCAGACACCTTTTACAGGGCTATTATTTCCAGTCTGCATGGGGTTGTTTCTTAGAATTTTGTGTTTCTCTTTATTGAGTCTCCTAAGTTTTCTGTTGCTCCAGTCCTCAGTTTTATCCATTTTTTCTTTCTGGATAGAATCTCTTCAACTTGTGAGGTCAAGCACTCACCCAATATTGTTGCTGTCTTCAAACTTGTTGAGGCTGCAGTCTGTGTCATCATCCAGTGTGTAAATTAGGTTACTGAACAATTTAGAACGACAAATCAACCACTGGGGTAATCTGCTTGTTACCAGTTTTTAACCAGGTGCCCAGCTTTGGTTTCACGTCAACACAACCAACCTTCACCCTACCTAGCAATCCTTTTTTTTTTTTTTTCCTAGCCCCTCTCTCCTCACCTTCCATATGAAGAAATTATTTGATTTAATATCAACAGTCTTGATAGGTTCCATCCACTGTCTTTTGCAGTCAGACATTTCATTGGAAGTGTCAGGTTGGTCCTATCAGCTGGTCAAGCACAACTTCCTGTTGGTACTTCCATGTTGTATATCCCTGATAACTTCTTTATTGTATTCTATCATGTTGCAGATTTTGGATCTGAGGGTCATAGCATTATTCTCTGTGTCTCTTTTTCTTGCCTTCTTAAGGATGAATGTAATGATAGCATTTTTAAATCCATCAGGGATCTCATCTAATTGCCACACAAGTTACAGACAGTGGACTATAAGTCATACCAGCCAGTCTCACAGCCCTTTCAGGGGAGCCCTGTCAGGTACTATGAATTTGGATACATCCAACTTGCGAATTTTGCCCATAAGCTTTTATAAGTTTTTCTTTTGGTGTGAATAGTAAATAAATTGTCTGTTAGTTATGTTGGATATTCTCCTTTGTTTGAATTTTGTAGAACTGATTTTCTTTTTTTTTTCTTTTTTTTCCTTTTTTTTAAAGTTGAGGTAAATTGATCCTAGCAATTAATTTTCATACTAAAAGTGTTACCTTGAATAGCATTGTGGCAGATGTTCTGGATTCAAGAAACTAGCTCTACAACACAACTTTGCATGTACAGTTAATATAATTTAGGTGATTTCTTCATGTGTAGGTTCTCTTCTGCTACTCTACTTTCTTTTGTGTTTCTTCCCTGCTCCCCATCATGGCTGTTGTCGTCACCCTGCATATAGCATTAACACTTCAGTCTCAGCTCAGACCTCAAAATCCTGCAGTAACCTGAACACTGTTAATAGATCAAATGGCCTGGAATATTAATTCATTGTTCTCAAATCAAATATATTTTTCTGAAAACTCACTATTGATACTCCTTTTTTTTTCCTTATTATTTTCAGAGTCAGTCAAATGACAGGCAGTTAGTTAGTCTGAAGTAGTCTGCAGTGTACTCCTCCTCTACTCCATTGCAATTAATAATTTGCTAGGACAAATATGCTACAAAATACATCTTTTGCCTCACAGATATGCAAAGATCTGTGCATTTTAAAATGCATCTCTGATTTTAACATTTCTTAGAAAGAAAATGATTAAAGACATTCTCACATCCGAACTTCAGACTCTTTCAATGATGTTGCCCAAACACAGTTGGCAGTTTCTGGTGTGGTGCCTCTTTTCAGTGGCTTTGCAAAGCTCATGAAGAGGAATTTTTTAAACTCAAACCTGCTTTTCCTGCCTTTCAAATTTCTGTTGAAATACAGACATCTGCACATGTAGTTTAAAAGGAAAATAAAGGGAATTTTACCATCAGGACTTGTACCATCTTATATATTGCAGGTATTAACTTCTCTTTAAATGACAAGATAGACAGGCTGCAGGGCTTCTCCAGTTGCAAATGGCCCACCGTGTAGGTATGGCCAGATAAATGTCACCCTTAGAAATTTAATTAAATGGTCATGGACATTAATATCTTCTTAAATTCCTTTTGTCAGTTGTTATAGCTCAATAATCCAGTGTGCACAGATCAAACTCAAGGTGCTGATTTTGGAGTAGATGGGTTAGTGTTCTAACTCATAGCAAAATAGAATTGATTGATTTGCAAGGTAAGGCAGTAAGATTACACTTGCCTGGCATAGGCATGATAAACAATAAGATGCCTGAAGAGACAGAACACAATATGAAGAGAAAAAACCCTGAAAAAATAGTTTAATTTCACTGGGATGGGAAGGGAATTGTTATACTGGGATCATGGGAAAGGTTAAAGCCCAATACTAGTAGAAGTAATGGGGTGCATAATACTGTAAGTAAAAAATCACCTTGAAAATCCCAGTTTCATCCTTTCTTGACCACCTCTCCTACACCCTATATCCTTTATAGGACCCCTTAACAGTCATGACAAAACTTTCCTTCTGGCCAACACTTGGATATTCTCAGTGCATTTCAGCATTGCTGGCACCCTTCCTAAAAGTGAAAACAGTAGCATTTTTATAACAAGACAAAAATAAAAGAGGAAAAAATGTCCTATTCACCCATTTCTCTGTGTGAAGGCTTCACATTTGTGGTTTTAATGCAATTAATCAAAGACCGAATGCATTTGTATTCTCTGAACAGTTCAGGAATACTTCATATTTTCTCAGTGTAGCAGTGTGAAATGGTGCAGGATGCCAATAGTAATAGTTCTGGGAAAGATATCATTCATGCTAGGACAATTCTTATGGGTTTTGTTTTAGATGATGGATTGCACATTCTCAGTCATTTGCAAGCTAAAGGCTTTACATGTGCTGTCTACATTATCAAATTTCTCACTCAGTTTGAAAGCCACAGCATTTTAATTGAAAGGAATGCTAACCCCTCCAGTCCTATCAATATGTCAGGGTTGTTAGACTCTGAGAAATAACCTTCCCGTTTCAGAAAAATGGACAAATTCCATACAAATGTTTTTACCTCAGCAACCAACGGGGCTGAAAGGTGAATTGGCACATATTCAAGTGCAAAATATCAAACAGTGAACCCTATGCTACAAGAAACTCTTTTAAAATTCACTGACTTGGAATAGATTGAATATCTGAGGGCTTAACAATGTCTATCAATGGTGTTAGTCTCCCTGGAACTGCCATAGAAAAGACTTTCTCCTTTGAGGCTAGCTTCAGTGTACAACAGAGATTACTGGATCTGTTTCAGTAAGAGAAGGGATCAGAGCAAGGGAATTGGGCTTTTGTACAGCAGAAGCTCTCAGATCAGATTGATGCAGCTCATCAAATGGTGATATTTAGTTTAGCTCAGATCTCACACAGTAAAACAAAGCTGAGGAAGAAGTGAATGCTTTAGTGTCTTGCCATTGTGAAATGTCTTAAACAGTATGTTGCATTTTAAAACACAATAGGTGCTCTATTTTTATACTGTCTTTATCAGTGATTGAAAATATTGCCTTTTCCAGTGGTTGGAAAGTTACTTCTAGAAGAGTGACATATACATAGTTTACACAATGTTAGGCATAACTGCTGATGTATGGATTTTGTAGGTAATGAATTTAACTTCACAGGTTGCTGTTGATGTTCTGGCTCCCCTCTTCTAATCCCTGTTCTGAGGACCTAAATTTGATAAGTTATATACACATATGCTTCTGGAAAAGTCAAATGCTTATTTTAGTTGAGAGGGAAGAAGATTTGTGCACATTTCTGAAATGTGAAAGCATTTTTTAAATGGTTTATTTTCCAAATATATTTAGTATTGAGTACAGATGAACATTTCTAGGGAATATTCAAAGTTTATCATTATGGCATTTATGAAGATATAATTTTAATAGCTACATGTATATAATAGGGCTGACATGAATTAGGGAGAATGACTAACAAAATTGAAATACATCTGGAAAATAATTAGGTTTTGGATGTTCCCCTAAATAATTCTACAATCTGAATTTTAATTGAAAAAAAATAATAAGTCTAAGAAGTTATGACTGCTGTTTTCAGGTGTAATCTGATATAGAAATTTAATTACTCAGAAAGTTCGGTTCTGAGATTGTTTGGTTCCAAATTGATCTTTCTGGAAAAAAAGACCACATTATGTCTCCATGTCCAGACACTTATCTGAAGAAATGGTTACTTTATACTATTCAGTAAATATTCAAGGCAAACTGTTTAAATTTGCACTGTTTCAGTTAAGTACATTTTCCAGGTGTACACTTCCAATAACTGTCAGGGGTGGACCACTGATATTAAAAATCATTACCTTTTACTCCTGTAGGCTCTTTGCTATGTTTTTGTTTTCATTTTTGTTTCTTTTTGTGTTTTTAATCAGTATTAGTGCTAATTAAATTCAATTTATTTCTTCACAGAGACATATTTGCACTGTATTTTTTTGTAATTTCTTGCCTATTGTTGTGAAATTAGAAGTCATCTGGTAGATCTGAAGGGCAAGCAGTTATGGTTTACTATGGTTTACTTTGTTTTGGCTTTCTCTCCTTCTTTAAATGCAGTATAGGTACCATTTATAGGCACTATTATGGTAGATGTCTGATGAACCTTTTCTTTAATGGCTCCCAAGGTCACAGTAAAGCTACTACTTTGGCAGATGCTTCTGACCAAATCCTCTGGTTCTGTGGCTACTTGGTCTTTTAAAGAACTTGTTTTCCTAAGTTTTAAAAAGTCAAAAGATCCTTCCCAGTGTGCCCCTCGTGGAATGATAGCCTAGCTTTCAATACCATAAATCATCAGATCATTGTTCCAGATAGTGAAAAAGCACTGATGTTAGCTGACTGTATAATAAAGCTAGTTCTAATGGGAATTCATGTTCATCTCATGCTTTTCCAGTTCAGGAGAAGAATATGGAATGAGATACAGCTCCTGTCATATAAAATTCTAGCTTTCTCTTTGATCTATCAGCACCAGTTTTGACCACACTACTGCCAAAAAGGCAAGTCGTGCTCTTTTCCCTGCCTCCAGCTTTCTGTCCTTGCCACCTCTCTTGTGTCAGTGGTAGTGATTGTTCTGTTCTTCTGGGAAAAATAATAATTTGGGGAGGCAGGTCTAGATTTTAGTCAGTTCAAGGAACTGACATAACTGGTGAGCTACGTGACTTAAGTACTGGCATAGGAACAAAAGAGAAGAAGGTGAGGGTTGCAAAGTGTGAGATTGTGTAAATGTCAATGAAAGTTTACAGAAATAAAAAACTACCATAAAAAGGTTTGATTGGAATTTGTGAGTGTTTACTAAACTCTGGAGTTTAGCAAATGGCAGCTGCTTAATTCTGTTAGTATAATCCCTTGTATCCTGCTCTGTTACTTGCATTTTCAGTTTTATTGATATCTCAAGATTTCTATCAGAGCAAATGAATTGGATAGGTTTGTTTTTCTTTATATGTATATGTTTGTATGCTGATGCAATTCTTGATTCATTTGTATGTAGGATTTTGCAAAGGAAAACTAAGACTTTGCTTTAGCTCTCAATGTGCTGAAGCTCAGTTTTTTTCTAGTGAAGCCAACAGAAGGAAGAATGCAAATTCTTTCTACTACTCTTGATGCCTTCGGGTGGTACAGTTTGTTTTCAGAGAAGCCTGGTTGTCATGGGAGACACAGTGGGAAATGTAGTGTTTTCGGCTAAAGACATTCTGTAGCATCTTCTGTTGAACTCACTCTTACAGAACTTACTCTAACCGAGTGAGAATATCACTCTATGGACAGAATACTAAAGAAATACATTGCTGCTGTTTGTATCAACTGGACTTGTTAAATTCATGCTTTCTTAAGTGGGTGAGAGTTTTTTGTTTGTTTGTTTTGTTTTGTTTTTTTCCCCTGTCATTGGATACTTAAAGGGTAATAAAACTGAAGAGTTCAAAATGTGTGTTGTTTGAGTCACTAGGTAGTAGTCTTTATTAAAGAGAGAATTAGAAAACAACAAATTGAAAACACTCTCTAAAGCCTCACAGTTGCCTCTATAGAACAGTTCAGCTTCAGCTAATTTCTTTTTACTCACTTTTATCTGTTGTTTAAGGCATTACCCTGCATAAATATGAAATAATGAGAACAGTTGTGGATTTCTAAATAGCTGTCAGGCTGATTTTCAAATCATCAGAAGCTGGGAGAAAGCTTGAGGGATGCTTGCTTATCTTTTGCTTTTTTCTAGAACCAGCATGAATTGTTTGTTGTAGATCTTGGTTTTGAGTCTGTTTTCTGTGAAGGACTGCCTATTCTTTTTTTTTTTTTTTTT
>VZDJ01006585.1:11517216-11578796 GCA_008694505.1 Cyanoderma ruficeps | reverse complement strand
CTCTAGAAGAGTGACCAGTCCTTTGTAGAGTACACACAGAAAATTACACGGCATTGCTCTGCTGGCTTGAAAACCACATTAGAAAATTTTTGAAGTGAGAGGGTCTTCTCCTCTGTAGTACCCTATTTTCACAGAGAAATCTTAAGTCTCAGGCAATTAAAAGTTGAACTTTAGTTCAAATTTTCAAGTAGTTTGTTTTCAGCTATTGAGGTTTTTCTCTAATCCTCAATCAAATGCAGACCAGGAATTTAGATTTTTTTTCCTTCTGCTTATCCAGATACAAAGAAGTAAGTAAAACATGTTATAAAAAGAGAGGGAACACAGAATAAACTGCTGTAATTCAAATGAAAGCTCTGTAGAGAAGAAAAAAAAAAAGGATTTTTTGTTACACTTGATGATTAGAATTTTTTTTGGCAAGTAAAAACAATTAGTCAATGGATCCATATAATAAATTGGAGAACTTTGTGAAATACCCTTGCAGTAAATGCTTTTAAGTAAAACACACCAGACAAAATTTTTGCCATAAGAAGAGTGAATTTATACATTCCCCTTCCCTGTATTTAACATCTTATATGGTTTTTACATTTTCTTTTAGGCTTCATAAAATTATTTTCTTTTGGCACTAGACTGCACATTTGCTCTTTAAGTTGAGGGCTTTAAAATTATTTTATTTTCCTAAATTCAGAATTTAAAATAGTCTCCATAATTAAATATTGGAATTGTGTCATAATACTAACTGCTCTCTACTTTTGCAAAATCGGACAGAAGTAATTATCATAGAAAAATGGATTCTAAAATCATTGATATGATAATATCTTCTAAGGATAATATTAAATTTTATGAAAATAACTAAAAAGCTAGGTTTCAGAGTTAAAAATTTCAAATATGTTGCTATGTTATCAGCTGGTTAAGAGAGGATTCTGTATAACATTGGGGAATATTAGATTTGCAATAGGATACTGAATGTCAATGCAATATAAAACTTGCACAACTGGTGGTTTTTAATGCTAATATAATAGACTAATCAAGTGAATTATTTTTGTCAATAGTTTGGAAGTAATGAAGAGGCTCATCTTGGCTGCTTAAACTGAAACTGAGTTACTGAACTGTATCTTCCTGGTCAGTCCTGGTTCTGTAAGAGTGTTCTAGGCAAAGCTAGGGAAAGGAAGATTTTTACTTTTTTTCACTGTATTTTCATGTCAGCTGTTGTAGAAATGAATGTTGTAATAGATCTCTAATCTTCACTTCCTAAGCAATCCTTAGATGGTGGAGATCTTGAAAGACTATTTCCTCTTCTCTAAGTAGTATCTCACAACAGGAGGAATGACTTCATGATGACCCTTAATTAAAGAATTTTCTTTTTCTTATTTTAGCATAATATTGCTAATTGTTAAACATCATCCACTTCAAATGTAGAGGTGTTAAGTGAAATCAAAACAGGAGAAGCAGCTGTAAAACTTCAATTCAGCCCTAGAAGTGAAACAGGTGACTGATCCAACCATGTAATGGTGAATTCTCTTTATTTGAGGGTCAAAGGAAGGATTCTGTTTAGGCTGACTTAGGTATCTTTTCCATTTTCTTGGTTTCAAAAGCAAGACAAAATTTAAAAGTCAGAAGAGGTAGATTTTTCCCTCAAGATTATGGTTTCAGTAAAATGATTGTGAATGTGTGGATAAGTGGAAACATCATTGAAGATATTTGATACAATCATGCAATGTAACTTTCCTTCAGATAAACTGTGAGTATACCCATGAAAGTAAATTTCCATCAATAGCCATAGTTATGATTGTGTATGCTTTCACAGAAAATCCCAGAAACATCAACTACCCAACATTTCCCTCAAATAAAAAACCAAACGACCAGACAAACTAAAATCAAATCCACATTTGCATTGTATCTTTACTTGCAGTAACCAAACTTTAAACATTTAGACTGAAATATTCCATGAAAGATATTGCGTATAATTGACTATAGACATAGAAAATTTGAAGAACAGTGCATTAAAATATTTCTATTAATGAGTTAAGATCCTGTTTTGGGAAAAAAAATGGAGAAAAATACGTTTTACATCTCTGTATAATTTAACCTGACAAAACTGACTTCTCTAGGTTCATATGTATCTTATCACAGTGATAAGGATACCTGTTGGCATTCTGAATATCTTATTAAGCAAATAGTTCCACACAAAATAGAATGAGAATCAAATCAGCCAACCATCTTACAATATGGAAAATATCTTTGAACAATCATGATAAGATGCTTGCTGAACTTTTTCACAACAAAATGATAGATGGCTATGCTGGGCTCCATCTGTAGCAAAAGTAGTGGCACTTCCAGTGGGTAGATCAATATAATAGAGTTGGAATGCAGAGTTACAGACTGTGTTTTTATCTTTGTCAGTTATGTAGTATTTCACTGTGGGGAGTTGGATATGCTTAAATTATGGTAGGATTCTCAGCAAAAATGCATAAATTTCATTTTGGGTTTAGGTTTGGTAGTGATTCTTTTTAGGTTGGAATTGTTTGTTTGGTTTTTGGTTTTTGGTTTTTTTTGGGGGGGTATTTTATGAGGAATTTTTTTAATTGTTCCAGGAAGGTGTCTAGTTTAGGACACCATCCAAATCCTGGTGGACTTCAGAGACTCTGTCTCAGACCAAGATGTCTGCTCTATATACCTGTTATTCTGGTCAGTTTTCTTTCCAATAGTCCCTGTTGAATTACTTTTAGAATGAGGGTTTGTGCCATTCAAAGGGTCCATTCACTGCACTGCTAGACATCTTTTAAAGATGAAAATCATTTGGTGTTGTGCTACCTACAACCCTAACCCAGCCAGTAGTAAACACAGACTATTGAACATATGCTTTCCTGGCTAGCAGTCAGACTTCTTTAGCAGAGATTCTTTTATGCATACCCTCCCTTTTTGAGCTAATGGAATAGTGACAGCATGTTTTCTAAAGAAAACCTGTGTATGAGAAAATTGCTTAGACATGCATAATCTCTTTTCAAGAAGCTGTCAAGGATTTGTATTGGTGCTTGATGGTATGTTATAAACGTGCTAACAAAAATAATTTAAAGGCAGTAGAGCAGAGCTGTTTATACTATTTGTGGTAATATTACCATTACTAATTACATTATATTGTAATACTCACTGATATAAATCAACTGCTGGCAATGAAAGGATTAATGTGGGATGGTATAACAAGCCAAGATTTTAGACCTTTGAGTTCAGTTTGGCATTATCTTGTTGAAAAATGTTTTTCATCTTCTTGTTTAATGTGAGTGAAATGTTTTTGCTATGCAAATTGCTGCAAAGACAGCATTATTTTATTGACTTCTATTTTCAGTTTAGGTCTGGGTTTGTAGAATTAGAAAAAAAATAGAGCTTGAATATTATATGTTCATTTTTTTCCTTTTTTTTTTAATGGTAAGTCATGTTTATGAAGAAGCACAAAAGGGAAGGAGTCATTTACTTTTTTCTCTGTACGGAGGTAATGGATGACAGATAAGACAGATTAGGGTATGAATCAGCCTTTACCTCATTAGTCAAGCAAACCTGTTAATTTCATTATTATATATGTCAGGATTAAACCTCAACACAACCCCTTCCTCTCCATCCAATACTAACATCAATGTCAGAACTGGGATAAAATCTGTGGCATTCAGATAGAAGAACAAATTAAGATTAGATTTTTTTAGAAACAAGGTATGTGAAGAAATTAAGAGCAATGTCCATAACAATGTAGGTTCTTTATGCAAATCTTGACAAACTATACTTTTTCAGTTTGTGAGAGGGCAAGCTACTAACAGAGGGCTCAGTTCTATCCTAGGCATTGTAATCAGGGCAGCTTCTGAAGTTTCGTTCAAGCACTGTTTTGCTTCTTTGATATCCTGGTGGTCTTCATTAGGACTACTTTATTTCTATTCTTTATAGTAAGAAAAATAAACTGATCATGTTAATCTCCTGATTTCCTTCTGCCTATTGTCAGGAGTTGACACTTCTTTTGAATGGCGGCAGTAAATAACTATATCCTCTTCCTCAGTGAGAAGGCTGCTGCTCCCTTCTTCATAAAAGAGAATTGATGTGATACCTGTGCAAATCTTTCCCAGAAAGTCTCAATGTATGTGTTCATTCCCAGCATGGATTTGACCTTATTGACTTCATAGGATTGGAGTCACAGCGTTAAATTGGGGGGGAGGGGAGTGTATATTGAACTATAGTGCTAATTTCAAAGTTGAATCACATCCACTTTTGGGTTTTAGTAAAACGTAGCTTTTCTTGACTAAGAGTCTTTCTGCCATACTGGAGTCATCTTCTGAGATGTAAAGGATTGTCCTTTGCATAATAATACACTGCCTCTGAGAGAAAATGAGGAAGGGGGAATTCTGCTTTTAAAGAAAAACTCTATTCTACTTTTTTTTTGGTTGGTTTCTCTGTTTTTGTTTTTAGCATACTGTCACTTACCACTTAGAAATCTCTGGAGAGTATAAAAAGTGTGCTCATTTTTTCCTTGCTTTTTTCCTAAAGCATTACTTAATGCTGCAGCTCCTGAACCAATCTGTCCCCTGAATGTTGCTGGGGATGTGTTCATACAACTGACCTTTCTGCAGTTGCACCTGAAGAAAGTTTCACAGCCATGAGAGTGATACACAGGCCCTTACCATCCACTTTTTCCAAATGTATCCACAAAACTGGTGCAGTGCAATGAACAGCAGTGCAAAGACCCAATCATTGTTGGTCAGGTAGTGGTTTGGATCTTAGATGTTTTTGACCTCAGAGTTACCAGTAAATAGTTTACTGGTGTTTTTCCATTGATAAATCACATCTGCAATGAGCTAAATTTAAGCCACCAATTTATTTCATGTAGGGGTAATCCACATAAGCCTAAATAGTGGTTTTCTGTTTCTCAGGAACCACACATTATTCTTTGTCTTACTTACCATATCTTTCCTTTGCCCTTCAGATGAGGGGGGAAAGACTTCACAGATGATAATTTAGGCAACACCGGAGAGGTAAACAACCACAATAATTTGATATTTGTTGGATGATATGATCTTTTACGGCCGAAACCAGTTATAAACTGTCATCATTAAGAGTCAGTCCAGATCCATTTCAGCCATAAAGATTTGCACTGTACTAGAAATACCAAGAGGTATTACTTTAGTTAATAATTGGATTATGTTGTCCATAAGCGTGGATTGCATCTAGATGTCTGTGTTCAAAATAAGAGAAGACTTCTGCAGGAATTATATATTCAGTACCTTACAAGTGATAAAGTTTTACATCTGTCAAGTGGTCTCACATCAGGAGATCAGCATTAATTAGACATAACATAGACAATAAGTAGAAGAAAGAAATGAATTGACTGTAAGATATGAAAGGTGAACTTGATCTTATGTTTGCACTGTCTTTGCAGTGTTAATTCCTCCTTATGTCTCATTTTAACCACTACTGGTCAAGTATCAGAGATTTTATTGGACAAAGGAACCTGGGATAAAGGTAGGGGGTATTGGTCTGTGAGCAAATGGTGATTAAGAGATGTGATTCTTATCAGTAAAATTTTTGATAATGTAAAGTACTGCAAATACAGAATTTTGTGGGGGAATGCACATGCTTTGGGAATGAAAACTGAATTATAAAGCTTTCTTCTGATGAGGTAGAAGTTCACTGTCATCTCTAAAACATCTGTGTTACTAGATTTTCTGTGTTCTGTATTCATTGTTAACACCAGTATAAATAGTTTCTAGATTGGGTTTAAAAGAAAAAAAAAGGGAAAAGGCAGTGAAAAATGTACTTCAATTCTTTATCTGACAAAATGTTCATTTGTCTTTCTAAAAACATTCTTAATTGCTCACACAGGAAAATAATTGCACATCTTGTGAACCTATTAGTTCTAACACTGGCATATTCTTACTTTAATTATTCTTCATTCTTTTTTTTTTTTAATTACAATTTTCCTTTTAAAGTTTTACTTCACCCTTTAAGAAGTGTAGAAGTTCCTGTGTAGTTTTTTTTGTCGGTTTCATTTTTCAAAATATGCAAAATTTCTTATCTTTGTAAATTATGCAGTTGCTGCCTTTTTTTTTTTTTTTCTTTTTTTCTGTTGTTTCTTTCCTCTTCCATATGAGCAACCAACACCAGTCGGTTGTATCACCAATATTCCCAGTATTTTTCAGTGTGCTTTCAAGTATTGTTAATCACAGAATTTAAATATAAAGACCAGCTGTAGGCAAAAGAATACCAAAGTAAATTTAAACCTGGACAGCTGGCAAAGAAGAGAACCCAGTGAGTTAATCTGGTGCTGCCTCTTCAACGAAGTGTTTACTATGGAGGTACTTTATGTGTGTGTATTAATGAGTCAAAGTGCAAATCACTTCATCATCCTTATTTCTTCTTCTTTCTGTCATCCACTGGATCTTTTATGTCCTCAATATAATTAAAAGATCAGAAGTTCATTATGCTTAAATTTCTTATAAATGAGGCAATGTTACAGACTTCACAGATACTACAACATTCTCACAGGAGGATGTAATTCTATGCAAGAACCCATACAGAATTGCATTATTCCTAGACTGTATGTTGGTGCAGTACAGTCACTCTCAGGATCTCTAAATGAACAATTAAACACCATCATGTCTTGATAGTTTTCCTATCTATTTACACATTACTGTGCTGTTGAAGAGGAAAAAAAAAAAAACAACAAAGGAGATTATCCTTGCTAAGACCTATTAATGATCAGCCATAAATGAGTGTCATAAATTTTCTTAGGACAGTGTTAATATCACATCATTTGACTGGTTACAATGTATCTTATTTTTATGCAGGAGCCTCCTATTTCAGTGGGAGAAAACATAAGGGTAGGGTATCAATGCTACTGTATTAAAGCCATAATAACAGTAAATTCCTTTGAATACAGAATTTTTTGTTAGATTTTGTTGCAAAATGAAGTTTGCAAAATGAAGTGGTTTATTACTTGAGGTATACAAGTAATGATTTAATTTTATCCCTTTATTCCTTTTAGGCATATCAAACATATGTTGCAGGTTGTGTGAGCCTCAATAGGAGAAACAGGCATTGAACCGTAGTCTCTTAACTCCTGTTTTGCTGGGAGTGAGACACAAGATTATTCAGAGTCCCTTATGTTTCTTTTTTTTTTTTTAATTACTACTTTCAGTGAGGTTTGTCTGATTAGAAATTTTGTGTGGGGGCATTCCAGTTGTGTGATTCTGACAGCTTGACTTCCACAGGCAATTGTGTAATTTAGACAGCTTAACTTCCACAGGCACTGTCACAACATCTGTCAGAACTTTTGAAAGAGGCCAGAATTAAGTATTAGGTGTCCAGGTAATCAAGGTTCTTCAGAATCAGGGTTTTACTTGTGAAATTGAGCTAATTTTGAGGATAACAAAGTGCAGCAGCCTTTCTTCCTGAGGCAAGGTTATGATTTCTAGTGTCTGTATGTTTTAATATATGATCCTAGTGGAAAAGGAGAGGAAAAAAGCCTAAGAAGTTTGATTAATGGAAGTAGCTTAGAAAGAGCTAAGTATGAGGACTGATCTCACAGCTCTTAGGCTGGAAAAAATGTCCCATTAATTTTAGTGGGAGTTTTGACTGCACAAGGACTTTCAAGATCAAGTGCTTTCTTGTTCATTAAAGGATAGAAGGTAATTAGAAATAAAGCACAGAAAAATTTTTGTATAGTCCTGCTTTTGTCAGCTGAAAAAATCCATATTATTGTAGGAGTTTTAGGCTAATCTTCTCTTTCCCTTTCTTGCATAAAATGATGACACAGTAGGTTGTTTTCATTACTCTTAGAGGTCTCTGCTTCTATCTTTTCATTTTATTGGGAAAAAGCAATTGGCAATTTTTTTTCTGTTATCTTCTTTGCTGTTGGATTGCAATCTCATCTTTGATGCTGACTTTGTTATATCCCTCTTCCATCCAAACTGTTTAGCTCAAGGTATTCCCATAACATTTTTGTTTGTAAATGTGGGATGATAAATGAAATAAAAAGCAAGTGTGCATTTTGGTTGAAAGATTTTGCTGATATCAGCTCACGAAGTAGAGAAACAGTTAGAAAGAAAAAGATAAAACTGTACAAAGTTTTACAGAAACAGATCTTGCTTTTTTATAATACCTAAATTGCGTTGACTTTTGAACACCTTTTAAGGAAGCCATATATTCTTAAGACCTTGTGAATCCAGCCCTATATTTTAAATGTATGGCAGTCATGAGCCATTGCAGGAATCATGACTTTAAGTTGTCAGCTGATGGGAGTGCTTTCTATACTGACCCCAGGGACAAGGCACTCATCCCCTCTTAGACCTTCATTCTTCATAATACTTAAAAATGAGATTCATTTTACTCTCTTTTTACAACTACTTTTTTTCCTCTCCTCTGTATCAAACCCTTTTTTTCCTTCAGCCTCAAGCTGTAATTTATTTGTGAAGAGTATGGTCCAAATTTAATTGTGGTTGGAATTGCCACTGGTAGACTGAGAGCTGGGCTTGCTTTCTGTACAGCTCTCTATGAGGTGCTGGTGCACACAGGAAAGCTGTAAAAAAGGATGGGGATATTGTGAATCTGTTGATTCTCTGGCTCTCTTTTCTGTCCCTGCAGTATGTAATGATCTTAACCATTCCCAAAAGCATGGGAAAGTGAGAGAGACGTATTTCGCTTCTGATGTAGCCATAGCCTGCTTTTTTGTAGAAAAAAGGCATCCATCATATTTTATGATGCCATGAATTTGTCTTTTCAATCATGAAATTGTTATGTGAATGAGATTTTATTCCTGCTCATTCCTGTTTTATTTTGATGGTCTCCCTAAGCTTTCAACTAGCTAAGGGGATAGGAGAAACATTCATTATTTGTGATAGAAATTTGTCTCGCAATTCCTTTCCAATTATTTTCAGGAAACTACTTATTATTTCTGCAAAGGTGACATTTCTGTAAAGATGACTTTCTAACAAGTAGGGAGGTATTAGGTAATATGGAGTATGCTTTCAAAAACTCATCACTTTGTCAAAGTGAATAAAACTGATCAATATACATTCTAAGAGAGAGCTTGGTCCACAGGGACTCCTTCTTTGCCTTTTAACCAGTTTAATTCCATTGCCTTTGGGTGAATTGCTCTTCATTTGTACTCATGTAAATGAGGAAAACAATCATATGTAAAATATCACAGAAGATACAGGCAGATTTTAGAATGTGGCATTCCCAGTGGCTTAACCTTATTGTTAAACTCTCCCTATTAATCTCCATGGATTACATAAGAGCCTTTTCATGCCGAGTGTAAGACCAAGTAACATTTCTGTTTGTGTAAGAGCAAATAACATTTCTGATTGTGTAAAGCATTTTATTTTGGGTTTTGTGGGTTGAGTTTTTTGTTTGTTTGTTTGTTTGTTTGTTTCCCCAGTTAAAATTTTAGATTACAAAAAGGGACTTCCTTAATGTAGTTGCAAATGTGACTTCAGATATGAGAGAATACTTTTGGTAGATAAAATACTTAAGATGACTTTCTGCTGTCAATGGCATTTCTTGAAAAAGCTTTCGGAACTGTGATACAATTCTCCAAGAACACAGAACTTTTGTGAGATATCCAAGGTATCTGTTGGGAGTACTTTGGAAGAGACATGTGCTTTCCATTGCAAGTAAAAGTACTATTTGATGTAAAGTGTTCTGAGGATTTTGCTCACTATAGAGTGGTAAAGGAGTGGATAAGCCATTCTGTACAGAATACTAATGTTCTTTCTGAATATGGGGCACAGAGTGCTTGTTTGCAATTTGGGCATATTACTCTACAGAGAACGGATTTGAAATTGTCCAACTTTTGGAAAACATTAGTCTTAATGTAATGTTCTCTCTCTGGGAAGCTTTCTTTCCTCAAGTAAGATAGAACAATGCAAAGGCCTGCTGCTGTGTTGTTTGCTGACTGACTGTCCTTCCAAAGGCACGTGTTGTTTTGGCTCAGAGAGTTCAGAACTATGGTGGTAGTTTTCTGTTTTGGGGTTAAATAAGAACATCACTTCCTCTTGGAATAGGCAGATTTGAAGGTTCTGCAAACTTAGTAACCTACTGAACTTTCCCTCCACTGTTCCCTTACAGTCATATACCCACAGTCTTTATGACTCTAGCCCTCAGAGACGTGATATTTTGGGGTGTGTGAGTTTTATACTCAGGAGGGAACCTGAAGTAGTACATAGTGCTATTTATATTCAGCAGTTAGTAACAGAGCATGAACATCCATTAATGCTCCCACATTATACACAGCTTTAACTGCAGTTTCAAAGATCTGCTGTTTTTGCTTTTTCGAGTCTCAAGGCTGATTAATAATATCTTAATAAAACGCTTAATAGTGCATTAAATGAAAAAAGGAGAAAGTTTCTTATTATGAGACAACTTGGTAGTTCACTAAACAGAACAATAAAAATGCATCTGAAAATCTGTTGCCTTACTACAACAAAATGTTCAACAATCAGCTTTCAGAAACTATACAGATGTTTGATGCAGCATTTTAAATGTTACCACCCACATGTTTGGTAACACTAAGGCTATGGCCTCTGAAGTTTGTGAACCCTCATAAAAAGTTATGTATCTGTCTTCAGGAGACATTTACTCACTTTCTACAGTACCAATATTGGGCCATTTGGGGAGGTGGGTGATCTGAAGATCTGTAGTAAGAATGACACATCTTTTTTATTTAAATATTATTGCTTTTTAGGCACTGAATTTTGGAGATATGCCGAAGTACTTGTGGGAGATTTGGGTACCTGACAAACCATGGGTGGTAAGATATCAGATCCACTGCAATAAATAAAATAAGCATTTAATTTTAAGATAGGTATTTTTGGGCCCTGCTGTCACTGAATTCAATGGACCGAACTCCTGCAGGGCCCATAAGAAGTGCAGTACTGCAAATGTATACAAGTGTGATTCCATTCTTTCCAATATTGTCACACTGGTGCAAAGTAATGTCCATAGTGAACTAGAACTGTGTGGTAGCATCTGACATGGGGAAGGGAGAATTTTTCAGCTGAAGTTCATAATAAGGCAATTTCTCTTATCTTTGCTCAGACAAGAGAGTGGTTGATTACTGCCTCTCAGAGCAATTAGTGGCTCAGAGCTGGACCAACTGAACAGTATCCTTCTCCAGGCATCCTCTTGAAAGTCTGGTTTTACACTTCCTTCTGGACCCCAACACAGTAAACCAGGGAAAATAACAATTTCATTTGAGCATCATGTGGACTTCTCAGAAAATGAGCCATGGTCTGTTCAGATATGTACCAGATATGTACTTTTTTTTTTTTTAAAGAAATGCAGTCTAATCTGTCAGTTTTCACACTGGATTTTTGTGCAAAATAAAGGACTGTAGAATCTGTCCACTATATGTATTTTTTAGAAGAGTCTCTTCAAAACTAATACTGAAATATTCCATATAGAAGCTCAGAACTTTCTAGTGTTTTAAAGGTTGAAGGAAATAATTGCAATTTAAATTTAGTTGCATCTTATTGTATCTCTAATTACATTTGTTCAACTATTTAAACTATAAATCTACAGTACAATGTTATTTCCTTTTTAATATCGGCCTCGTTCCCCAAAACTACACACTTTTTGGCACTTCCTTTAAGCTACATCAGAAGAAAATTTCCTAGAAACTGGAGTTTCCTGTATCAGATTATAAATTTAAAACTAAATTTTCTAACTGACTACTGGGTGTTTCAATGCTTAGCCTTAATAGTAGGATATGTTAACTTCAGTGTAGGCATTTCAGAGATAAGGAGATTGCTTTAATTCTTTTAGTGTAAAATATTCTAAATAAACTTCGTTGAATCTCTATTAGTGTAGTATAAAATTGATCTAGATTAAAACCCCCTAGATATCTATCTGTCTCCTTTCTAATTATAGAGAATGCAGTGATTATAAATTAATCGATTACCACAAGAATTTTAAAGGAATTTTTCAGTAAAATAAGGGCATTAGACACAGTTGAAGCCAAATAATTTAAAGTGAACACAGTAATAAGCGGGACTCACAGTTGAACTAGATGATCACTGTAGGTCCTTCCTACTTGGAATATTTTATTTCATTCTATTTAGAGCCCAGCACTGTAAATCTAAAAAACTGAAACTAAAAATGGCCTATAGCTATTTCTAAATTCTTTTTACTGCAGTAGATAATGGTTGGATCTCACTGAGGCAGATTCAGGAGCACCATGTGAGACTAAACATGCACATAAGTTCTTAGGTCAGCTTTGGTATATCTCCTTTTGTATTGACCCTGAGTGCAGTGTTTTAGCAGAAACTGTCAAGACTAATATTTTATTTCATTGTATATTAATTTTAAAATAAAGAGTTGTAACGTACTGATTTATTTAAATCTAACGGCAATATATATGTAATGCTTCAGGATCAAGTCCATTTCTGAGGGAAAGTATATTATTCTATACATCACATTGTAAAAGCTGGTGTCTTAAGAGCTAGGGATGTCTTAAGATGTTAGGGAAATGTATTTCAGGAAGGCAGATGTTAATTACCAGAAAGTTAGTACTAAAGTAACTAAACAGGAAGAAAATTCTAAGCTTTTAAGCTGATTTCTGGAACATTTTTTGTAACTCTCTCAGCCTGTCCCTAAGAATTGTCTTTGTCAGACAATTTTTTTTCAGCTAGGTTCAATACTTCTAGAGATTTAAAAAAATATGAGTGAAATATTTCCCATTCTTGTTCTAAGTTTTTAAAAATAGAAAAAAATATTCTCTTTACCAGCTGATAGTGGACATGAAAAACTTTTTTTTTTTTTTTCTTTGATAGCTGACAATGATAGCCTGTCTGATCAGTTTAATTAAGGCTTCTTTTCTGTGAATGTTAGGCTTTGAAAAAATCCTCCAAGCTGTTACTTATGTAAAGCACTTTAGGTGTTCTAATATTTTTTTACCATTTTAATACTGATAGATGTTCACAGTCTGAGAAATATCTAAGTAATGTTGATGATCTCTAGAGTGAATGAGGACTGCACATTTTGCAATGCATTATTGAGTATTAATAAAGTTGTCTTGCATTCTTGCATTTTTTAAAAAAAACTAACTGAATTACCTCTGACTACTTTGTATATCTAAACAGCACTTATAGAGCCTCTTTCAAAAGGCGTCTTGGCAAAGCAAATCTCCATTAACATTGTATCTAATAGAATAAAAAAAGAGCCTTAAAACAAGTTTCGGTCCTAATGGATTTTCTCTTTCTTGAAGTTCAATTTCAGTCATTTCAGCCTTTAATATTTGTGGTAGATGGTCCTAAATACTAGATGCTGAAGCTCTTAGGTAAGTGTCTCATGTAGGTGATAAGCAGCAGGGCAGACAGCATGATTTTGTGGGGGAATTGGGCTGGGGTGGCATGGATGCAGGCATGGAGACACAGAACTCAGCAATGAATAATCTAAAATGTATGTAGGATATGGGAGAGATGAGAGCACGTGGACAGCACTTTGTCTTTTATAAGCCTATTCTACAACAGACACTTGCACACACACACACACGAGCATGTGCACACAGACACCGGTTAAAGCTTCATTTCCTTCAGCCCAGTTCAAACCAGCATGCAGGGGTACAGGACACACACTCCCACTGTACATCCTGGCTGGGCACTAGCTGTCAACTGGACTCTTGTGTGTGTGGTTCAGACTTAGTCTTTGGTGGGATGCTGGATGCCCATGGATGTGTTTACTCAGGAGGAGTTATTGTCTTAGCTGTCTGTGGATTTATAAAAAATACTGTTGGTGTAAGCCACTACAAACCAAGTCAGTGAGCCTGTGGCCTCACTTGTCACGTGGCTTCAGGCCAATGTCCTTGATATCATCCATATGTAAGGCCAACTAGCAATTGTCATGGAGATTATTATCACTCTGTTCTCCCAACTCAATTCTGTTACAAAGTGTGAAGTTAGCCACAATTATGTAATTGTGAGTTCAGCTAGTGCAGCTTTGTCTTGCATCTCATACAAGGTTAATTTTGTTATTTGGAGATGGGCATTTGTAGTCGTGGTTCCATGTATCTAAGCTGTGCTTTTGGGTGGATTCTTATCTTGTGCCATGTGATCAAAACAATCCCTCCTAGGAATATAATGGTACTTTGGCACTGACAACATTAACATCTGTTCCTTGGGGGTGGAAATACTGCTGCCCACCCCAACACATTAATACACAAATCTGTGAGTATGCTTGTATAGGAAGGAGAAAAAAAAAAGATCAAAAGCAGAAATGGAAGGGAGGTTTTTGTAGGATATGATATGAGCACAAATCTTGTGACTGAGCTTGACCTAAATTAACAGAATCTTTCTTTGAGAGAGGAAAGAGATGCAGACTTTAGGAAAATGGCTAAGGTTAAAGGAGAGAATCCAAGACTATTTAAATATCTCACTTGATTATTTACCACATAAATTGCTTGATTTCCAAACAATATATTGTGGAGGAATACTTTTTTCTCTTGGAAAACAAAACAAACAAACAAAAAACCAAAACCAACAAAACAAAACAGCTTTTTCCATGCTGTTCAAGCTAGATGACAATAGCTATTTCAGTCAGGATTCTGAGAAATTGAATTTTCTGTGCATTTTAATTTTTTAATTTTTTTTTTAATGTTCTGTACATTTTAATTTTTGGACTCTGTGTATACAGATATTGTTATTAATTTTGGCAGTTTTCACAGTTTTTTTGTTCTGGTGATAACTTTTTATGTCTATTAATTGGTAAAGGACGTACCTTAAATTGGATGTAATTCAAAACTGTTGGACAAACAGTGATCTTTTCTGTAATTGGATTTTATTATGTCTTTGTTTTCAAAGTAAGCTTCTTTGCAGTTTAGAACTGTCATTAGAATTGCTTGGGAAATAGCTCTTTCAAATGCATCTAAATAGATGCTGGTCAATGAGGCACTGCTTTTATGTCTCAAATGTGAAGTGAAACTGAATTTATCAGGTTTATATAAAAATCAGGTTTAGATAAAAATAAATATCTACATATATATCTTGACTTCACTTCTTTCCCTAATTGGTAACATGCAATGTACGATTCTCATTTTTGATTCACGCCGTTGGAATCTGCACCTCCCCTTAGGGATCCAAGCTGTTTTCCTCTCCTGCTATAATTGAAATCAAACTTGTTGCAGTCTGTAATTGATAGTGAATCTAACAATCTAATGTTTTATATGAGACAGATGCACAGCAGAAGCACATGCAGCAGCATATGGAAAAAGGAAGTGCCCTACTGGAGTGAAGATAGATCCATTCTTGTTTTGTTAAACAATATTCCAATACTTTGATCAACTAGTTCTCCTACATTTTAGTAAGTCAATAGGTATATGTAGAATATTTGGAGTATATGCACTGTATTAGTAGAAACAGTTGGACCACATCTTTCAGTCCTCATGAAGAACTGTACTTCCAGACTCATATATTTGCTTTACCTACTCTTTTCTCTTGAGCTGTTAAAGAAAAGTATTCTAGTTTCTGTCTCATTGTTGTTGTGACAGGTCTAATGGTTCATAAGGGAATGTAATCTAGATGTTCTCTCTCACTCTTGTTTTAGCATCTAGTGTAAATCAAAATCTTGTATAAGGAATGCATCTTTTTCTCTCTGGGTGAAGATATTTGCTAAGAATCTGCCATTGGAAGCAGGATGGTGCTGTCTATCAGCAATGTATAACATATTCCTGTTTTTCTTTCTCTCTTTAGTCATATAATGCTTTCACTTTTAGTGAATAAAATACCAGGATATTTCTAATTGTTATCCTATATCTTTCTTTCTCTCTCAATCTCTCTTGTATATAAGGGATAAGAGACCCAGTCATGCATGTTATATTAAGTAATACTTTAATATTTTAAAACACGTGGGGTTTCCTTTGGGGTTTTTTTGTGTTTTTTTTTTTCTTTTTTCTTTTCCCTCTCTGTTGGGGATCTACTCTAGTTTCTACACTGAGAGGGTTATATAGTTTTAATAGCATTTTTTCTATCTCTAGCTTCTCTTTGTGACACAACATACTGTAATTAGAAATAGAACTAAAAAGAAGTTGTAGGTTAATAATAACTGTGTTTACTGATGGATTTCTTGAGATATTTTGAGGCATATTTTCTTAGCAGAAATAATGTAATAGTTGCCTTTGTGGATTTCCTCATATCTGGTTTTGAAAGGAGCCTCACATGTTCCTTCCAGTGCTACTGATAACAAGCTGTTATCAACACATCTGAGTCAAGCAGACTAAAGCTTTGAGCTATTGCATCTGTAAGTAAGATTGAAGACCTAGCTTAAGTAAAAGAATTGCACTTATTCTATGATGCTGCTGACCCTAAAGATGTTGTCCTGTGTAAAGTTTAGCAGGATTTCTCCTGGGGTAGCAAAATTCCTTCAGGTATATCTAAATAAATATTGGCTTTCTAGTGAATACTTATAAAGACATTTGGAGGAAAGCTAGTTATTCTGTAACTCCTCAGATAATACCTGGCTTCTCAGGGATCTGAGAAAAAATAGAAGAGGAATTAAGTTCTTTACTCTGTTCACAATCACAGTGGAGAATATTCTCATTAAATATTTATCCATCATGGAGGAGGAAGAGAGTTAAGTAATCAAACCGTTGGTGTTAATTTAAATGTCAAACCACAATTAGAAAAACATCCTTATAATCAAATTTTATTGTGGTTTCCCAATCTGTGCTCTGAAATTATCCTTCACTAGAGGATTTCCACTCTGAGGGAAGAGAGTGGATCCAATATGGATTTGACTCAAATTTCCTGAACTTTTTTCCCGTTTTTGAAAATTCCATATGCTTTCTGTGGCTCAATAATCTCTTTCACAAGGTTAATTTGAGGCTGTTAGTTATTGCTTGCAAATAGATTGTCCTCCAACTTGATCAGGCCCTATCCTGAAAGGATTCTGTTTTCCATTGCTGCACTGGAGGTACCTGTGGACAATTTATCCAGCTTGTCAAGCTTTCTCAGTGCAGATTTCAAATGTGCAGAGCACTTTCCACCAGCTTGGTGTCATCTGCAAACTTGCAAAGGATGCCCTCTGCCTCATGATCCAGTTTATTAATGAAAGCATCATCTGCAAAGGCATCATTAGCCCCAATAACTACCCCTACAAACAAGATGCCATTAGAACCATTTGAACCTGGCAGTCCAAGCAATTTTTCCAGGCACCTGGTAGTCCACCCACTCAAAACATATTTTCACCAATTTATTAGTGCGGATAAAATAAAAATAAAAATTAAAGTAAAGCCCAAACCAAACCAAACAAACAAAAAACCCAAACAAAACCCAAACAAACTACCAAAAAANAAAAAAAAAAAAAAGGCAGAAACAAAAAAACCAAAACAAACTGAGATCAAGGAGACCCTTTTTCACCAAGGCAATGATCTCATCACAGAAGACAGTCAGGCTGGTCAAGCATGATTTGCCCTTGGTAAATGCATGTAGGATCTCCTCCTACTCTACGTGCCTGGGTGTAGTTTCCAGGAGGGGTTTTTTGAGTAGTGAGCCTAGGCTGACTGACCTGCTGTTCCTCCAATAATCATTCTCCTTTTTTTTCAAAAGTGGGCAAATATTCCTGTCATCAGCAACCTACCCTGATGACCCAGACATTTGTAAGATCATAAACAGTGGCTGATGTCCCATACACTTAATTGGTTTGTGCCTCAATCTTCTACTGGGGATAATTCTTCAATCTTCCAGACCCTGGCACAGGCTTAGATGAGCTGGGAGGTTTGACACAGTCAATACCATTAGAAACTGAAGAAGAGAAGACATCTATTACCTCAGTTTTTTCCATGTTCTTTGCCACAAGGTTCCCTACAGTGTGAGTGATGGCTCCACATTTCCCTTTCCCTAGCATAACTTTCTTTTTATGCATCATAATCCTCAGTAGTATGAACTCTGAGGCAGTATTGGCTTTTGTAATTCGGCTGAGCACTGCCAGGATTTCCCCGTTATCCACATTGACCTTATACTGTGCCTGTGTAGACTTCCCGGGCCTCACACTAGACTTTTCCTGTGCTTTGAAGAAGCTGTCATTGATGATCAGTAGGCTTTCCTGAGCATCTTCATCCTCCAGGGCAGTCCCATTAAACCTCACCAAGCCTAACAAGCTGAAATCTACTTTTCTGAAGTCTAGGTTTGCTTTTGTTTTGGTTTGGTTTGGTTTTGTTTTTGTGGGATTTTTTTTTCTGTTGTTTTATTGAATAATAGTTTCAACTCTGTGTATTCTGGTCAGTTTAGCAGCCACCAGTACACTTCTTTTAAATAAAGCCAGTTCTTGATAGGGTCCAGAAGTCTCTTCAAATTTTAGTGCTCTACCATTTTGCCCTTTCAGTAGATATTTGGGGGGGGGTTTCTCCTCTGAGAACCACTCTTGAGTGTGAGGCTTCCCCAAATTTTATAAAAGAGGCTTTGTTTCCTCTACTTCACCCATCCGTCTTTAGCAGACACTTGTCATTGCACTGAACCTGATTTTGTCAGCTCTGTCAGTTAATCACCTGCTCCAGTGCAAATCTCCATGAATTCAAACTGTCCATGTCCATAGAGTACAACCTTTCTTCCTCACTTGTCCAGTGGAGCCTGTATGAATTCCATGTGATTGTTTTCAACTCCACATGTGTTTGTGTGCAGGCACTTGAGGTAAGCCCCTGAGCTGCACTGTGTTAGCAGAGCATGAACCCTGTGTGTTATGCTTGTGCTTGACATGTTTTCACTTTCTCCTATCCTTCCTCTAAGTCTCAGATCACTTGCTCACCATCTCTAGATGTTTGAAATGCTTTTCACTAGATTAGCAAGCTTCTCTGCAAGCTTCTTTTAGAGGCTGTCTTGGTCCACTTCATTAAATATATCATGACATAGAAATATTTGGCATATATGTTTAACGTGTGCATACAGAATATTTATGCAGATATTTAGTGTCTATCCATCCTTAAATAATGTATGAAAGTTCAGTAAGAGAACAGACACTTTATGCATATTGTTCTGCATTTGTGCACAGGAAGAAAAAAAGGAGAATGTAAGAAACTTCCTAAAGTACTGAATAATTATCTTTTTGATTTGATGTATTGCCCTTCAGCTTTTTATCTCCTACATGACTTACTGGCAGTATTATGTTTCAATCTGATTTTTCAAATGGTACAATGTGTTTTTGGCTTTTTGAACATCATTGAAATGAGAAACAGAAAACAGTCATACATATGCCTGGCTAATTTGATGGTGATGATTTATTCTCCTTTGTAAAGAAAGTGTTGAAATGTTTTGGAAAGTCTGGTCCTGTACAAGGATTCAAAACACAGAAGTTAAACAGACTCAATGTTCATATTCTTTTCTTGTAGAACTATAATCATATCTAAAATAAAAAAAAATATTAAAAATCATCAGCATGTAGTATTCTAAACACATTTGACATGTAGTACTGAATTCTGCTATCAAAAAAGACATTTTTACATACTCCCACAGATTTATTTCTTTAAAAGCTGTTTTTCTTGGTGGAAAAAAGAAAAAAATGCATTTGAATATTTTAAGGAAGATATATCTATTATTTTACATTAGTAGGATGTCTATCTTTTCTGGTAAGTGGGGTGAAACAGAGGTTATCTAAATGGGTATATTTGATAGTATATTGGCATAAGAAGTCTCTTGGACATTCCTGGGTTTATACCATTCTTTATGCTATTTTGTTTTCTTAAACCAATAATTAACGCTGTAGGTGGGAGAGATGAGAACAGTTCTTCACAAGTTTTCTTCACCTGTCCCATGCCTAATAAAGTAAAATTGCTTTTCATGCTGAAGGAAATTTTTTCAGCTACATCTTTCTTTGGAGGAGGAGAGAATTAAAAAGAACATTATGTTCCAGAATTCAAAGATTTTATGACCTAGTGTTAAATGGAAAGGTGAAGTAGGATAAAAATAGAGTAGAAATGTGATTCACGATAATAACAATTTTAATCTTTTGTGGGGAGGAGGGAGGGACATCTCCTTTGACTGAAGATTATGAGTCAGAATTTTTTTTTCTGTTGATGTTCACCTGAGATGTCTCATAAATTCTTCTAAATATTGTCTGTCTTAGAGACCATGCAACAGGCTTTATAGTATATTAAATGTTAACACCCCCTGTGATTAGGCAATAGATTGAAGCGTTAGTACTTCACTGCCTGAAACTGCTGTTTAAATACCTATATTGTGGATACTGAACTTCGGGTGTCTGAGCTTACAGTTGCAACACAGCCTTCAAGTGCATACTGAGTTTATTTTGGTTTTGGGTGTTTATGCTGCTTGTTTTGGCTTGTTGGTTTTCTTGTTCCGGGTTTTTTTGGTTTCGTGGGGTTTTTTTGTGTGTTTTTTGGGGGGTTTTTTTTGGGGTTTTTTTTGGTTTTGGTTTGTTTTTTTTTTAATGTGTGTGCATGGTATTTAGTTGCTTATTATGATATGATTTATTATTTATTTTTCCAAATCATATCTAAGAATTTGTTAAAGAAGCTTGAGAAAACTCAGCTCACAGAGGCTGTTCATCTTTCTTTGTGCCATGTGACATCAGATTACGTCCTCAGCAAGATCTGTGAAAAACAATGATTGTCACTGAGGTCAGAATTCGGTAAGTTTCCAAATGCAGAAATTGAATAAGGACGTGAAATGTCAGTACAGACTAGCAGGAGTGTTTTGTGAGGATAAACAGAGGTGATACAGAAAATGTAATTCAGCACCATCTTTGTCGATGACTGAAGCAGCACAGATAAGGATAACTTTATCCTGATTAAAGTCAGCAGACATTTGCCATTGACCTTCATAAGGCTTCTGCATTTTACCCACTCTATGTGACTAAACTGAAAGTTGGCCAAGTAGGTGCCAGAGATTCTTCTCATCAGTGGAAATTTAGTCTGTTCCTGGTAAAACCTTTGTTACTTCTCCTGTCATTGGGGTGAAATATGTAGACATTACTTAAGACCTTTAAAAAGTTTTCCTCATTTGTGATCACTCACCTGATTTGAGTAGAGTAGGATAAAACATTTGTGGTGACTTTAGTAGCCTCTGAGGACTGAAAATATGAATAAGAAAGGGGTTTCATTTTTTTTTTATGCAATATGTATCAGATTAATTGTTTCTGGTTTAGGATTAATGAGACCTCGTGGATAGGGATAAAGTGGATAAGCAGTCAGTGATCTTTGTAGGAAAGAAATGGAAAGTATTTTATTTTGAAATGTTTCAACAGTGCTGAGTCTTTGAAATCAATTTTCTGGGTTTAATACAGTGCTGTTTCGAGCTGTCATATTTCTAATATATTGCAGCACTGTAAACCCTCACATCGTGGACCTTCCTTTAGAGGATTGGGTATATATGCCTGGGTACGTGAATGTAGCAATCAGGAAATAGCACAAAGTGAAATGGCTGTTACTGCATGTTTTTCAGCTTTTCAATGTATTGCAGATCACAGGGATTTATTACAAGAAAGGATTGTTGATTTTAGTTTGGAGTGGGTTTTCTATTCTTTTTGTTTGTTTTTCTTTGTTTTCTACCTAGATGATCTTCACCATGCTTTATTTTTCACTATACCCTTCCTCTGTTAGAAGCAAAGCATTCATTAATAACTACCTCTCACTCATTAAATAATTCCTTATCATATAGTAAAAGAAATTGTTACATTTTTTTCATACTCTGTTTCTCCTCTTCCCAAAACCCAACCTGACCTCTACCAACTTCTGTAAGGTTCAGAAGCAGAGGCTTTAGAAAGATGAAAGCTGCCAAGTGTATTGGCTAGCAATTCATTTGTACATTTTTCAATTTATAGAACCGTCCCTCAGCCTCAGTTTTTAATTTGGTGCTTTAGATGAAATCCTATTTGGGGAAATCAATGAGAAGCTAACCAAAGCCTAGGCAGCTGCAGTGGTTAGAAGTCGACAGCTTTGATTGCATGCCAAACTGACATCTAGGTTTAGTTTTTCTGTGTTACTTATTCCTCAGTCTCCAACCTTTTGCCATATCACATGATGTTATCCTATCAAGCTTTGATACTGGTAGGGGAGAATTTGTGTGCTGAACGGAGCATTGCTTGTTACCTTATACAGCAATTTTACAGAGACAGAAATATCAAACAAAAGGAAATATATAACAGAAATAGATATTTAACACAATTTCTGACAATGTTCCAGCTGCTATGCCTGTTGTTCTGATGCCCTTCACTGCTGATGATTTAAACCAGACTATTGATTAAATCATATCACTGGTTGAAGGTAAAAGGCTAAAGATGAATTTATACAACACAAAAGGATACATACAAAAATATGTTATTCATACTCACTGCGTACAAAATTAGTGTGGGTTGGTTCATGTTTTCCACAAAATTTCTTTACCCTTTTTTGTTTTTTGAAATATTTAAAATGTTCTTGATGAATGAATATGGCCGTTAAACTGAATGATAGCAAAGAAATTAGGACAGATAAAATAACATGATATGAATTTCCCTCCCCCATCTCAGTAATGGATTTAAACACATAAATACGCATTTAAATGTATGCATAGGATATATATAAACATAAAAACCTCAAAAACTGCTGAGAAACACACTGAGTGCAGGTGGCTTGGGGTGCAGCTGCAGTGGGAGGTGCAGGTTGAGCTCTGGGTGGGAGCCCGAGTCAGGAGGCCGTGAATTGCCCACCCTTTGCACAGCATAGGGCACGGGGAGATGCAGAGACAGCCAGGTGACCGACACTCAGTGATGCAGCAGGAACCAAGGACTCCAGACTTTGTCAAGCTTGATGGATGAGGGATAAAAGCCCTGGGTTTCCTTTGTTCCAGGTCCCTCCTGGGAGGCACCAGCTTCGGCTATTTCTTTTTTACTCCACCATGAATAAATGGCTCTATGGAATGAGACATCTGAAACTCTGCCTGGGTCGAGCCAGTGAGAAAACCTGGTCTGGTTGTGTGAGTGGGGGGTGTGGGGAGTTAAAAGAGAGACCCATTGAGTCACTATAGCTGAAAAGGGGCTTTGGTTCCAGCAGGGTCAGTCTGAGATGGTGGCCATGGGACTAAAGAAGTGCCTCCTGAATACTCAGACTGGGATATTTCTGTTGCCTTGAGTTTTCTGTCTTTTGTCCTTCTGTAGAACTTTCACACGCAGCCTTAATGTAAATAATGTCTATTCTTAAAAGGTTTACATACTTCTCCTGTGAGAGAAGAAATGATTGATGGTGATGTCCACCATCCAGGTTGAAGGGGTGGCGACCTGTGTAGCCAATCCCTTGACCTCCGTACATATCTATAAATACTGGAGTCAAAATAAAGTTAGAGAGAGTTTTTCTACAACGGTCGTGTCCTGAACCTCTCTCGAGTGTTCCTAAATTGGGACACATCCAGCTTTGCCCCACGACATATTTCCTTAACAAAACCAAATAAAGACAGTTCACAGCTATAACATTCACCTATAGCCGCATGTGTGAGCTATTATTATCTATATTATTACTTGTGTAATAGGTAGTATGCAGAGGTCAGTTAGCAAAGTGAGTGAAGTGTCTCAAGAAGTCAACAGACTTGATAAAAGAACAGATATTTTCTGTGAGCTTTGTAGCGCCCATAGCCATTTTACAATGTGAATCCAGCCTCCAGATGTCCATGGTTCTGAAAACCAGGCACTGTAAACAGCACGTAACAGAACAGCTTTTAATAGTATTACAAATCAAAGGCTAGAGGGAAAAAAATTTAGAAACCGTGATGCAGAGAGAAGGTGAGAGTGATGAGTGCCTGCTTAAGTCCTTCTCTACTTGTGTGAGTTCACTTATTGCAGCCATGGGTTAGGAAGTGGGAAGTGGGAAAAAGCTACCAGCTTTTGATAATGCTGTTCCATTGCAGGTATGGCTAACATTGAAAGCTCTTTCAGGGAACCTCTTATGTCATGCTTTTATTTTAGTCCCGTTGGCTGAATCTGTCCTGCTGAAAGTAGGTCTGAAGGAAGGGTAGGTGTTTGATCTTACTCTGAATAAAGTCAATACAAAATTGGTTTTGACTTTAGTGGCACAAGCAATGTCCACAGAGAGAAACCATTTAAGCCCTTCCAGCATGTTTAGAGTATTTCCAGTGTAAAATGGGAACTCAGAAACTGAAAGCTTACAGTTTTTAACTTAAACTTACTTTTTCGCTGGGCACTTCTTAGGAAAACAAAGATTGCTTTGATATGCTATTATTCACTGTGAGGTTGGAGTTTCATAAAAAGTCAGGAGGAGTAAATTAGATCATCTTTCTGTATCTCTTACTGTACTTTAAATACTATCTCAGTATTAATTCCAGAACATAAGGCCAGATAAACTGCTGGCCTATAAACTGCTAGTGACCTATTGTTTCAAAAATTATGCCAAGCTATCTAAAGAAACCCCAAGAGGTTAAGTTAATTAAATTAATATTAAAATTATTCATCGTTGTCTGTGATTACAGCTGGTCATGTCTTTTCCATATTGTTGTTAAAGAAGTTAACAACTGAAATCAAGTACGCTATCAGCAAGAAGTGCTTCTTTGAGTTTTGGAGTTGGAGTTGTTTTCCTCATTAAAATAACAAATCTCAAGTTGACTCATGGGATATCATTCCTCAATTTCCTTTGAGGTGTCTTACTCAGCTAGCTGGGGTAATTTGTTTTTTTTTTTAAATCACACTGTTATCTTCTCCCATTTTTTATTTTTTTTATGACAGTAGAATTCTTGTAAGCAGAACACTATTTTTATTTATCCAAGTAATAAGTATTTTGGATGAGTATTTGTCTTTTGTCTAAGGTTGGAAGAACACATAAAAATAGAAACTGTTAGAGAGCAAATTCACAGACATAGATTGATGTTTAAACAGGTTATTATTTAAGTTGTTGATGTCAGTTCAAGGGCAAAACCCCCAAATTAGTTTATAGGCTCAATGTCTGAGAGTCTGTAAGTACCTAAGCTTTTTCAGTTTAAGTTAATATTTCTAATAATCTGTCAATGTGGATTCACAGGGGCATCACCCAGATTGGCTCAACTATACATTTTGCTGTCAAACCAGTGATACTCAAATGTGTTTTGGCACAAAGGGCTCATCCCTGTGAATGATCTCTATGACAAGATATATCATCCAGTGGGTGGATTTTGGGAATGTCTATCATGTGCTTACTGCGCTGAGTAGTGTGAAGCACCAGCCAACGCCTTTTTTGCTTGGAGGTGGACAGATGAGGAGCCAACCTGCAACAGAGGGCTCTGACACAGCTTGTGCAGCACTCTGTTGGGACAGAGCTGGACCTGTCCAGGGAGGAGCGTGATCATTGTGCGGATCCTTTTACTTTGCATGTGAAGAATTAACATTTTGAGTATACTGTATTTATTCAGTGAAATTGTACTGGAAAGTAATCTGACATTACAGACACTTAGTGGCTTTCCTTGAAGCTAGCGTAGTTTCTTTACGGCAGAGAGTGCAAGAGTTGGGATGTAGGAAAAGAGAGAGAATTCAAATGTAAGGAATCATGATTTAGTGGACTATTTTAGGTCAATCCAGTGCTCAGTGTGTATGAACTTTTTTTTTTTTCTGGTTTTAACACTGTTGTTTGTGCAAAGATGATAACACAAAAGCAGTTTTGAAACACGGGTATAGAATCCAGGGTAAAAATTCAAACACATATTTTAAAAAGGAAAGGAAAAGTAAGCAAAAGCAAAAAATATGTTTTGCTCAGAAATTAAAGGAGAAATTAAATTTTAAGTGGTAGTTTGACAGAGATGTTTAGCTCTAGATTGGTAATATGATCAAGTCTAGGAGACAAATATACATCTGCTGGGTGTATCCTATTTACCAGCCATAGTTCTTTACCTTCATACAGGGGGTTCTATTCTGCCTGTCCCACCACACATTTGCAAATTCCCTTCCAGGAAGGTCAATATATTGCAGAATTTAGGTATTCAATTCTTCATAAAGTCTGTGTTGACAGCAGGCACATAAACACCCAATATCCTTTATGGGTCTTTACAATGGTCTAAGGCATATTTAGAAACAAAATTCTCATTTGTCAGATTACAGATTTCTTTGTAATGCTAAATATGTGGAAACATGGCACCAGGAAGCTTTTGAACAAAACCAAACAAAAAGATGAGAAACACATGTATTTTTGTTTATTATTATTAAAGAGCATGAGATCCCTGCAGTGAATATAGTCCACTCCAAGCATTTAGTTCTTATATAATAGGTACAGTGATTTTGAAATAAATTTGACAAGATGACAAATAATAATTATAAAGATTGTTTTATACTTCTGTTGTAGTGACTGCATTAAAACCTAGAACTGATTTAAAATTACAAAATGCATGCTCCTGCCTCAAGTTTTTATCCTACTGCTGCAACATTCAGAAGGCCTGAAATCACTAACTGCGGATTATATGCAACTTTCATGAGATCAATGGCAATTTTTCACATCTTATTTAATGAGACTTAATTGCACAGCTGCAATTCTGCAAGTATTTTTTAATACATGATACTTCAAGGTTCTTTCCCTTGGAACCACCTTCTCCTTATTCTACTTATACAGGTTATGCTGCATAATCCACAAAGATTCTGTTGTCTTTGCTTCTGTAAGGAAAATATAAATTAGTTTATTGTGAAACCAAAATGCAGCTCAGTAACCCGCACAACATGAATTCTGCATTGCAAACATTAGTGATGTTAGTTTTACAAATCCTGGCAAAGTATGTCGAAAGATGGACTGCTGCCTGGGCTCTCTGAGACAAGATATTGAACCCCAGAATGCTAGCATGAAATCCATGGAAGCTTTACCATGATTTTGTAAAATGTCAAATTATGCCTGGAGAAAGATGGACAGCTGTAACTCAAAAGCACAGTAGGAACAGATGAATTGCAAGGTCAAATCTCATTCTAGAGTAGAGCACTAAGATTGATTTTTATTTCATTTTTAACTCCACCAGAAGATTAAAAAATAATGAAATTAGCTTTTCAACCTTATGTATGAGTGTCCATAGAATGGAAAGGTTTACTCAAAAGTCTCTTTTTTTCCTTATGAGTTCTAAGTATACTTTTTTTTTTTTCCTGTGGCTATATGAATAAAGATGACTTAAGAGAGTTAAAACTTATGGGTGAAAATCTGTAATTTTGAAAAAGGGAATTAATGACCAATTTTCATGCAAGTTTTCATGTGCAAGATTTAAACTCATACATCAGTTGTACAAAATGAATTTACAACAGATCTATCAACTTGTCCTCTCTTGAAGAACAAAATCTGTAAAAATTATATGAGCCACATAGGTGGTGTCACAGAAAAAAACCCCCACATTATACTTAACACTTCAATGTAGGGGTAGGTAATGAATTAAGTAGTCAGCATCAGACACTTCTGGAAGCTTAGATTAAATTAGCTGATCTCAGTTTAGGTCCCACAAAATATAATACTCTCACTGTCCTTTTCTTTGTTTTTGGCTACCCCTTCCACATCAGATGAATTAATTCAGAGACTCAATTATTCCTTCATCTTTAGATTCCATTTCAGGTGTGCTGAGTCTGTTTGATTCATTTGTTTGCAGCTTGGTATATGGATAAAGTGTAAGGTTCAAGGACAGCTTTTCAATTCACTTGATCTCTAATCTGAACTTGGACCAAAAACATTTAAAAGTGTTGCTTTGAAATTGGAGGATGTCTGAGCATGGAAGAAGATTGCTTTTGGTTTCAGATGTTGTACTCTTTTGTGAGGCTAATTTCTCACCCACTGCATTTTGGAAACTATGATGGACTTCCTCTTTACTGCCTTTGTCTACCTTTTGTACATTAACCCCAGCTGGTAAACAAGCCCCACCCAGTCACTCAATCACTTTCCCTGTGGTGGGATGGGCAAAGCAGTGAGAAGAGTAAAAGTGAGAAAACTCATGGGTTGAGTTGAAGACAGTTTAATAGATAAAGCACAAGTTGCACATGCAAGCAACACAATACAAGGGATTCATTCACCATACTTCCTATGGGCAGAGAGGTGTTCTATGATGTGTGATGGTCACTCGTGATGACAGTTGTCCTATTGAGCCACTGAATGCATATCTCTCCAATTTGGAGAGAAAGATGTTGTGGGGAACTGTGTCAAAGGCCTCACACAAGTCCAGACAAAAAAAAATCATAGCTTTTCCCTTATCCACTAATGTAGTCAGTCCATCACAGGAAGCCACTAAGTTTGTTACACAGGGCTTGTCCTTGGCAAAACCATGCTGGCTTTCCTGAATCACCTCCTTGTTCTCCATGTGCCTTAGCAGAACTTCTAGGAGGATCTGTTCTAAGACCTTCACAGGCACAAAGGTCAGGCACACAGTTTGGTTGTTCTCAGGGTTCTCCTTTTTAATATTTGTGAATGTGGGTGTAGTGTTTTCCTTTTTTCCAGGTACTTGGGACTTAGTCTGATTACCATGACATTTCTAATATCATGGAGAGTGGCTTGGCAGCTGCATCAGTCAATTCCCTTAGGACTCTGGGATACATCTCATCATGTCCCATAGACTTTTGTGTGTTCGGGTTCCTCAGGAAGCTGATCTTCTCTTACAGACCTTTTGCTTTCCCAGTCCCCATCTGTAGGAGAAGGGAATACAGGTGACCTTGCCCCTGATAAGTAACAGCTGTGTTAATTACCCAATTCAGGCTTGCCCTGATGAGTCACAGCTACAGCCAATAAAGCTAAGTGTGATAAAAGGGAGTGGGTTAGCTGGTGAGGGAGGATCATGGAGGAGGAGGGCCTTGAAGAAGCAGGATCCTGGGGAGAGACAATCACTGCTGTGAGGTCAGTCTGGGTCTGCAGTTAGAGCCTGTTGTTGGAACCTGCAGTAACAGCCCAGCCAGGTAAAAGCCTGCAGTCAGAGTCTGCAAATTAATACCTGCAGTTGCTGTTTAGCAGGAAATAACCAGCAGTCAGATGCTGCAATGGAAACCTACAGCAGGAGCTTGCTGCAGGCAGACTCAGCGGATAGTTGGAGTCAGGATGGCTGAGCTGTAAAGAGGAATAAACCAGGACCCTTTTCATGCTGTGATAAATAGGGTGCCTGTATCCTGGTTCATTCCTACCCTCTAAGCAGAGGACTGCTGCAGCACCCATACTGCTCTCCATTCACTTGAGTTGGAGGGAAGAGAGGATATCAGGAAGACTGAAGCAAAATTGTTGTCAAGTAGCTCAGCCTTCTCCTTGCCCATAGTTTTTAATATTCTAGTCATGGTCATTGGTGATGTAAATGCTTCCTTTAATCTTCTTTTTCTGGCTGATATACCAGTAGAAGCCTTTGGGAGTTTTTTTGCATCCCTTGACAAGTTTAGGTCTGGTTTTGCTTTCCATCCCCCTTCCATACACAACTGGGCAATGTATGTGTTATTTTACCTGTCCCTCCTTCCACTGCCTGTGGAAATGTCTGTGCCACTGAATGGAATTTTGTTGAATATCTCTGTAGTTTTGCACTGGTAAATGTCATGTGTATTCTTTTTTGTTGTTTGGCTAAATGCAGCTTATATTCACCTGTCTGTAAGACAAATTCATGTCTTACACCATGTCTGAATATTTTTTTTCTGACTGTGATTTTTGGAGTAATGTTTGGACGAAGTTTCAAAGAGGTAACTATACTTTTGAAACTGTTGTCATGCTGTCACTTATGTGACAGAAAAACTTTCTGAAGTTACCTCTGTAGAGTCTTTATACATCATGGATTTTCTGGCTGTGAATCAAGATCCCATTAGAAGAGTTCTTCTGATCACTTTTGCTACGTTTGGCAGAAATAAGGAGATACTTCCTAAGGAAGATAAGGTCTAAGCCATAAAGGCCCTCAAAGATTAAAACAACTTCAATTGCCCTTCTCACTGGTCCAGATTTAAGTGTAGTTTAATCCTTGTAACCACCTCCACTTAAGAAGTGAGTCACACATTTTCTATCACATGAAAGCTGTGAATATTTTTAAATGTAGCCTGAGAAAGAAGCCAAGATATAAATCTTGTGTAGATGGACAACAATATGACTAATTTTTCTTTGAATTAGTGTATAATATTTTTGCATTCTTTCAGGAGAAAGGAGTTTTGTTAACTAAAAATAAATTATTTGGTTTTGTATTATTCTAGTTTAGAAGTTCTATTTTTTTAACATACTAACCATGCCTGTAATGTTATTTGAAAGACTATATGCCATGGTCAGTTGTCCAGCTCTGACACTGCATGGTTCAAGTCAATAACACCTAATTCTACAGACTTTTGTATCTGGAGAGAATGTTGAAACTGTGTGGGATAGACTCAAAGTTAATGCAGCAAGGTGAATGATCAGGGATCTACCATTTGAGGTTGTATTTGGCTAGCAAAAGTGTTTATTTAATGATACACAGATACATTATTATGTGGCCTAATAAATGTTTATAAACACATGAATATGACTCTACAGCTCAAGCATTTGATAATTTGCATTTGGCAGGGGTTTCCTTGTTTGTTTGTTTTTAATACCCCGTTATCTCAGGTAGGAATGTAGTACTCAGCCAAGGTACATTTATTTTAATTTTCAAGTTCAGCCTTCCAAAAGTACTTCTTGACAGCACAGAGAAAGTAACTTTTGCAGAAGCTAGAACTGGGATGACTCCCATACACTAGTGTGTTCAGCACCTTATAAGAAAACCTTGCACAGGCATACTAATTATCAACTAGATCATGTAAATATATTTGTCTGGTTCTCTCACTATAGCTGCAAACTGTAGCTCCCTCTCTAAGCAGTTCTGCTGGCAGATGGCATGCTGGTTCTTTTCCAGTAGACTTCGCCAGCTCACAGGGCTACCACCCACTCCCTTCCTCTTTCCCCAACCTTGCACCTCCTGTATCTTTTTAATACTCTTGAATCTCCCCAGAGCTCTTGGAAGGTGGTGTATTTAGAGAAAGGACAGTTTCATGTTCCAGGAGATTTTAAAACATGCCAACTAAGGCTTAGCTGGCATGCTAAAGTTTGCAGGAGCATCTGTCTATAAAATATTCTGACTCTACTTCTTACTGATCTCTGTTGGAGGCTTTGAGGGGAAGCTTGCAGTTCTTGTTCTACAAACTGAAAAAAAAGAGAAAAGTCCTTAAAAAAAACCCTCTGTAGAATAATTGAAACTTAATAGAAAATGTATGTTGCTGGTACAAAAAACCAGACAGCTTCAAGCCTACTACTCTGTCTTCTCTTTCCTGCTCACCATGATTTATTCAAACAACTTTTGCCCTCAATGGAAAATTTGAAATAGATTTTTTTTTCCAGGATGGAGGTTTTGGAACTAAAGACGATTTAATATCTGAAATCAGAGTAACAGTTTTAGTGTCCAAAAGTGAATTAAATCTGAAAGTTAAAGTAATGGACATGACCAAAAACACCCCAAAATCCCAAACAATGTTCATCTTTGTGAGAGATTCTTATTAATTAGTACTTATATAATATTATAGAAAAATCACACTAAACAAGATCAGATTCCCCATAGAAAATTGTTGGCTATGCCTCAAAGGCTATATAAATTACAGTAAAAACATGGGCAAACAATGGGTGTCAAGAAATTTTGTTAGTTTAAAACCATAAAATAAATGTATACATACTCTTTATTTTAAGCATATTTACCAGCTACTGAGAAACTTTTGTGGTATTTCTATCAAGTGTAATGATATGGTCTTTATTCGGCAGAAAATAGGTTTGGTGCTTTTACATTTTTACTTATGGTGAACCTAGACTTCATCCACTATTTGCACAAAAAATGTCTCATTACATGAAGGTAATTAAGTATCTGTCATTGCCAGATGCTGTTCCTTTTTAAAGATGGTGACATTTGAGCACTGAATTATGACTGGATTTGAAGAAGGATTTACAACAGACCTTCTTTACAATGCTTTCTTATCATAAAGCACACTGTACCTAAGTAATTGCAGTTTTCTTCATGCCATTTGCAGGGAGTGCAGTTTAGGGTGGAGAACAGGGCTTACAATTTTGAGGAAAGCTGGTACTTTAAAGCTGGCACAAATTAAAGCTGCAGTTATGACTGAAAGTTGGCAGAGGCAGACTACAGAATACTTTGCTCCAGCAGGTCTATCCCTGCACAACTGGCTTCATTATCAGCCAGCAAGCAAATAAATTTAAAAAAAAACACCCCCCCCCAAAAAAAAANAAAAAAAAAAAAAAAACCAAAGAAATTATACGAAAAATGTGAAGATCACTGCTTTGATGAATTCCTGTATTCAATTGCAGGTTGCCTGGCCAGGTGGGTTTTTTCACAGGGGAAAGGTTCTGACTTACTTGTTTGCACTTAGTGAAAACCGGGATCTTGTAAGCTTGTAATATTTCTTTTGCCTATGGAAGCAGAGATCAAAAAAATATTCTTCATCACCTCTATGCTCCATTTGAAAAGTTGATGAGCTGTAGGATATCTTTTTGCTTTGGCTTGTCTCCACAGCAGAGGAGGGTATTTGCTCCATGTGACATAACAATTCCTATAAGCAATGTTTTAAATTCCAGACCCAGTCTTTAAAAGAAGAGATCCAAAAATGTAGTGATTCTTTTTTTTTTTTTTTGTAGTCACAGGAGGTATTTTTGTTTTCTTTTGTTTTACCACATGTAGCTGAATAAAATTACAGGCAGAAGACTGATGAGTCAATAATATGTCTAGTGACTTAGTGTTTCCACTCTCATATACTGAATCCAAAAGACACTTCCTTGGTTCTGCTTATGTCAAATTATTATGATATTTCTCTCAGTCACTTTCTGACAATTTCCACTGTTGTCATAAAATTTTTATGGAGGGTTGATAGAGTAATATTTTCAAGAATAATTAGTGACTTTGATGTTTTTTACTTGTTGATTTTTTTTTTTCCTTTTAAGCCTGTTTCTTTTTTGAGTGACGGTGGTGTAGTACTGTATTTTCACAAGCATGTAGACAGAAAAGGTAATACTTCAAGGGAAAAGGCCTATAAACTGTAACCAGTTACCCACACATTGCACCCTCTCATCCTGTAGTCACTGCTAGATCTTTGGGTTTCTAACCACTTTGTAATTGTAGTTGCCTTCTTGGAGAGCTTTATCTTGTCATAGAACCATAGCATCATTTAGGTTGGAACAGACCTTTAAGATCATCAGGTCCAACCATTAACCCAGCACTGCAAGTCCACCACTAACCCATGTGCCTGAGAGCTACATCTAATTGTCTTTTAAATATCTGCAAGAATGGTGATTTAACCAGTTATCTGGGCAGACTGTTCTGATATTTGGCGATCTGTTCAGTGAAGAAATGTTTCTTACTATCAAATCTAAACCTCTCCTGGTACAACTTGAAGCGATTTTCTCTTCTCCTCTCACTTGTTACCTGGGAGAAATAACCAACACATCCCACACTGAAGCCTCCTTTCAGGTCATTATAGCAGAGATAAGGCCTCCCCTGGGTCATGCAGGTGAAATTCAGGTCCTCATCCTGACTCCAAATTGTATCTTCTTAGGTGTCGTGGGGCGAAGCTGGGCGTGTCCCAATTTAGGAACACTGGAACGAAACTCGGGAGACGGCTGTTGTAAAAAACTCTCTCCTTTATTTACAATCTAACTCCTTTTATAAATTTGTACAGAGGTCAAGGGATTGGCTACAGAGGTCGCCACCCCTTCAACCTGGATGGTGGACATCACCATCAATCATTTCTTCTCTCACAGGAGAAGTATGTAAACATTCTAAGAATAGACGTTATTTACATGAAGGCTGCATGAGAAAGTTCTACAGAAAGACAAAAGATAGAAAACTCAGGGCAACACTTAGGCTAGGTGTAGATTTTGTATATTACTGCAATTCTAACAGAATTGTGGCACCCTAGTATTGGGTTTTCAGGTATTGCTGAAAAAGAAGTCAATGCATGAATTTAGTTTTAGCTCTGTCTCTAACAGCTGCAGAAAAGTGTAGTGAGTGCAGTAATACACTCTTACAAAACACAATTTCACCAGATCCATTGCAAGATGTTAAGCAAGTTTATTGTTTGACATATCTTTATTAAAATGCAAATTCTGGATTTTTTCCAAGCTGGCAAATCCTTTCCACTCAACAGTGTGAAGCAATAAAACCCACACAACTGTATTCTGTGACAAAGTAATATTGCTAGCGCAATTTGCTAAAAACAGTAAAAAAAAATCAACTTGGGTAAAGAAAAACCATCAGAAGATTCTAAAAGGAAGAAAACAGAATCATAGTTTTAGTGTTTCTCCTCCATTTCTTACTCATTAAGTACTTTCTCAGGACTTTTACTGTTCAATACTCACCTTCATGTTTTGCAGTCATACCTCATTACAAAATGACTCAAATAGTGTTCTAAATGTTTGTAACAACAGCTTACTGGTACAAACACTCTAGCTCATCTGTATTTGAGTATGATTTACATAAATTGAAAGAAATTGTGCAGTTACACTGTGAACTAAATGAAGGAAAAAGAGGAATCATTCAGTAAAAAGGAACATTCAGTAAAAAGTTTGGCTAAGGGTGTGGGCACTGAGGTGTTCAGCAAGCTGTATGTAAGTGTGTAAATTCCAATATATTGAATTACATTCCCTTTGATCAATTAATAACTGTTAGCAAAATCTCTTGTTGAATCCAATGGATTGAATTGGCTTAATAGCATCTAATAAGTTGCTTAATATTTTAAGAAAATCAAAATGTGAGAAGCTATGTAAGTTAGATAATACCTAATATCTAGTAAATCTAGAAGAAATTTGATTCTATTTAGCCTAAGTAGAGACAAAGTAATAGTTACTGGTCAGAAAGCCCCTATATATAAAGCAATGAAAAGAACTAGAGGGAATCAGGGAATCACTTAATGCTTCTTAAGCTGTGCAAGAGTATTGTTGTGCAGGTGAAAAGGAAATTAGTCCTCAATTCTGGGGTTATATGCTATGATAAGATATAAAGTAGTGCTAATTAATTGTAGGTAACACTAGACTAAACTGCCTGGTATGAACTCCTGCAAATCATACAGAGAAGTCAAAATATTAGTATAACGCTAGCATCAACAAAATCTAATAAAATATGAATGACAGAAGAGAAACATTAGAGATGTTTTGTAGGATACTTTCATTACAGGGTGTGCTGGATTGTTAAAAAAAAAAAAAAAAANNAAAAAAAAAAAAAAAAGGAGATGATCTGGCTTTGTTTCTGATTTTTTTTTTGAACCAGACAGTTGAGGCATTTACAGCTGCCAGCACAGGAACTCTTGGACTCCTAGCAAACTATTCTGAAAATGGAGAGTGAATGGAAGGACTACTTTCTCTTGTTAAGACCAAAGGGATGAAATGAGTAGTCTTGGCTGTCTGCCTTGGCAAAGAGCCAAACAGAATTCAGGAAGTATTGGGATGACACATGGTAAAAAAGTAATGTTATAGCTAAGCATGTAATATGCAAGAAGGATTACCCTGTCTCTCCAGGGACTGCTTTTATATTTTCAGAGCCAGAGAACATAGACAGAGAAAGAGCATGTTTTAATGATTTAGATCTTTATTTTAGCCTTAATGAATGGAACTTCGACTTTAGTGGAAAGGCTAAACTTTCAGAAGAAACAGCTTAATATTGGGGGTGAAATAAATCACCTGCAATTTTAATAATTTGAAACTGTCAGGTGAAAAGGATTCTTGCAGGCTTCACCTAATAAAGAAGAATGCCCTAATCATATGCCCAAATCCAAAATCAGAATTGGAAAAGTAGAATCCAAAATATTTAACAAACATTAAAAGATTTAAATTATTATATTCTTTTAAATTGGGTTTATGGAGACTGTATTGCATGTTCATTCCCCCCTTCATGAAAACGTAACCTGTGCCCTAGGATGAACACCTTAGGAAAATGAAATAATTCACTATTAAGGTGGTTTGGTAGAACTGTCTGATGGTTTCAGAATGAAAGTTAATCTCCATTTTCAGGGCAGTAGTCATCAATACAGTCTACAAATATATATGTTTAAATTATAAAAAAACTTTGAGAAAGTGAGCACAACATTTGAAAATCTCTCAAATCAAAATGGTATCTAGAAATCCTAAAACGCTTGTATTGCAAGACAAAGGCAAGTGGCATTACTGGCAGGTTAGTCTTTCTTGAGATGGAAAAGTACACTTGACATGCATAATGACTGCTTTTCTAGAAACAGAAAAAAACAAATATCTGAAAACCCACTTGTGTAAAATGTGGGGTCTAAGTAATCATCACGTGATATGTCCACAAAATGAGTCAGGTCTACAAAGTTTTTTCTGTTAGAGGGAAATCAGCTATTGCCTAAAGGATGGGTGTAAAAACCAAAGGAAAACAAAATTAAGACATTTAATCTTTAATCGGCATTACTGATGTCAGATCCTAAGAAATTTTAAGGTATTCAAAGTAGAAATATAAACCCTCAAACTGTAATTTCAAGTCAATTCATCCTCTCTTATTTTTATCAAGACTCCATGCTCCTCATTCCAACCTGAACACCTGTAAAATGCATGCATCTTTTGAAAGTTGAAAGAACAACAGAATTAGCCAAGAATGACGCGTCCTCATTTCTGCTATTTCCTCATAATCCATCAAAAATATTTTTGTCAAGGTTAATTTAGCTCCAAGAGTGTTTTAAAGTTATAATTGATAATGACCACAGGCTTGAACTCCTGAAGTTTAGAAATGATGAATATATATATGAATGTGTATGCCCAAATGAAATACATTTATTATATTCTATTTTGGAGATGTTATTATACTTTTGGTAAATCTGTTATAGTGTTAATAATCTGTTATAGGTTTAAAAATATTATAAAGTAATGATCCTTATGTGTATTGTTTTATGACATGAATGAAAATAATTTCACTTTTGAGTGTTGTAGGTCTTTTTAAAATACACGTTGTGTATTTCATCACTTACTTAGTTTCAGTTTTCTCTTTACCACCACCTTAGGGTTCTGCAAAAGGAAAGAACCTTAATATTGAAATTTTAGAGACATAAAAAATTATAAGGTGTGTATTCCTGAAGAACTTTGTCTTTTTCCTAGAATGTAGTTCTTAGGTACCTTGGGCACAAGTACTTATGTCTCTTTTTAAGAGCCATATACATGTAGGAATTTTGTGTATACCTATTTTTCAATATACTTATTATACAGTACAAAATGAAAATAGTAGGAGATTCTACTATTAGTTTTTATCTTCATGTTTGAAAATCAGTCTTTTTTTCTTCTTCCTCCTTTGCAGTCATACAAGTAGCACTGTCACTAGGAATCCTCTTTCTTCTTGTGATTTTTCTTTCTTGGTTACATTTTTATTTTAATATATCATTATTTTTCCTTCCCATTTCCTTTTTCTTTTCTATTTATTCTTGGCCGATATTAGTACTTCTGTCATTAATGTATCTTCCGCAAGAACGGAAAAAGCTTTACCACTCAACTTGCTGCTTTTCATTCATAAAGTTATTCGCAGGTATTTTTTATGCCTCCCTTTTTATAGCCCAGCAGAAAGTTTGTGGATTGTTATCATAGAGTACATATTAGTCTGAAGAAACTCAAAAAAGTTGGTAGGAAGTATGGAACATTTTAGCTGTACAGGAAGGCGATGAGCAATATTATGAAGGTTAATCAAGAATAAAGCTTTAAAAAGAAACCTTCTCTTAATCACTATTTTTGCAGATGATAAAAAGAAAGCCAAAGAGATGAAATTGACAAATGTAGCATATAATGGTCCTTCTTGGAGCAGTACTACAGGGGCCTCATTAGTAGACATTTTAGTACAATCATTTTTACCCCTGTGGCTGTCACTTCAGAGTACTCAGAAAAGGTGGCTGTAGGAGCTAATCACAGTGATGCCTTTCTCAATTGTATTTTCCTTGTAAAAATGAGGCACAGGAGAGTTAGCAAGTTCTAATTGAAATCAGAATTATCATTGCCATGGATGGCATGCTGTGTCTGTAGGGTATGTTTGTGCCAGTGGAAAATTACCTTTTCCCCCTAATAAGTTTGGAAGCTTTAGACTTAAATGTAAAGTTGTGCTGAAGTCAGTATTAGCATACATTTTTTTCTGCTATTTTCAATACCATTTCTATCTGACTGAGCCGAAGTATAGCTTTAATTCATGTTTAATATTACTAACTGTAGTTGGTAAGGGGAGGGGCAGGCTTCAAGAAGATGTGCCATTTTTGTCGCAGTTTAAAGTTTAAATGGGCTCTCTCTTGCATGTAATTCCTTTTCCTTCAATATTCCTCTATTTCTCTTTCAAAAATAATTATGAGTACCATTTTCTGCGTGCAGTTTAATTGCCACCTTGAGGGACACTACATGACCTCCAATGCTCAAAAAATTGTTTGAGTCCAGAGCAAAGTTTTACAATGGCATTTTAAATTGGGGGGAAAATCTCCATTTTATTCAGCTTTAGAAAAGTATCCTCTAGTATTGATCCATTATATAGACATCAGAAAATAAACAAATGAAGGTAGAAAAGAGATTCCTGAACTTTCATTCCTTCCACCATTGAGATCTTGTGATAGTGGTGGAGTAATAACAACTTGCTGTAGCAAGTATTAAAAATATTTCTCTTCTTTTCCTGTTGGAAAACAGGAATGTATTAGAAAGCAAATCAGGGAACGAAAAAATATTACTTAGAAAGTTTTGAGCTCCAATAGGGATGTCTTTTGATTTCTGTTCATGTCCTAGAGGTTTCTAGATTTGAAAGACTTTATAGTTTTGAAGAAATGACACATTCTTAAAAGGAAGGTAAAAGGAAGAATCCCATCTTAGTCTGAGTAATTGGGGAAGCCTAATTAAACTTTAAAGTATTTCTCCCTGAAAGAGCATGGTACCACGGTGAAGAATATATGAATCTCTCTTAAAACATAGGTACATTGAACTGTGCTTTGATTTTAGTATAGACTTTTGATTAGTTGAGTAAATGGAGGCCAGACCTCAAATATCTTTTCACACAACATTTTAGCGTGTGTTTAATCCACTTTTACCTGTCTTCTAGTGTCTTAAAGTTAAAAGTTAAAAATCTTTTACACAATGTGGTTATCCCTTGAATAAACTGTTGAATTGTTAGTTATTGCCATCACTAAACATCTGGAAGTGAGGAGAAACCACATAACTGTTCCTAAGATTTTCTGATATAAGGTAAAGAACCGACTGTAGCACGGCAGCAATATGTCACTGTTACCAAGCAAAGGCATGCTTAAAAAATGAGAAACTTAAGAACAGAAATTCTGTCTGTATGCCATCAGGAAAATGGATATTCACTGCATGTGATTCTTGATAAAGCCGATCACTGAAGGGAAAGGGTGGAGCTGTTCCTTGCTGAGGTAATTGTAGACCTTTAGACACCACCTACCATGTGGCTGCTTACCCATGATCTCCCCATCTTTGGTCAAGAAAACAAAATAGTGTTATAGAATAAAAACTGGGATAGCACAGAAGGGATTTTGAGTGCTTCTAGTTATACAGAATGCTATTGAGGCAGTAATAAGCAGGGAGTCTGAAAACAGGTAGCTATAATGGAAACTATTTTTCAGCTTTAACTGAAGCAGATGCTATCACATACGTTTTGTGATACTGACTTCAGAGGAGTCTAGCATAAGAAGTGATTAACCCAAGAGGTTATACTGACTGAGGTGAAATTAAGGTCAACAGAAGTACAATAAATCCTCATGTTTCTTGAATGTCTAAGTCCAAGGGCAGATATTCTGAAGCGTTTTATTTGTGACCAGGAGAAACCTTTTTATTTTTTTTTGGCGGGGAAGCAGTATTGGGGTAATAATTCCCTGAAGTTTTAGAAGTGCAGGGGAACTGAGAGAAGTAATTCTAAAGCTGAAGTCTATCAGGATAAATATTTTTTTTTTCCATAACAATTGTTGTAACTGAGTCATAAGTGTTTGTCTTCAAAGGGAATACTTCTATAACTATTAAAATTTTTGATGATTTTAATCATTTTAAGCAAGATTTAAGTCAGAGAGAGAAACAGGAGAAGATACTGAAAAGAAGAGATAATTTAGTACTTCAGGAGTTAGAGCAAGAGGAAGAATTCTTGATTTCTTTTCACACCAGTATGAGAAAAGTATCAGAAAATTATCCCAAAGAGGTAGGAAGGAACTGAAGTGATAAATCAACACAGAAGACTGTTGAAACTGTTTTACTTTTATTGACATTATGGATGATGATGTCGGTGCTGAACTGACTTTCTAGTCTGTTGTCTGTGTCTGAAAAACTAAATAACCTTCAGACTAATTTGGTTCATTTATCTGACTAATCAATTGTCTGGTTCCCTCAGTCAGTGCAAGGAAAATAGCTTTGTATTTTTTTTAATCCTCTGTTCTTTTACCTTTCATATTCTGTTTTTCTATGAAGATGGACATGGTGAGAGAGGTATTTGAAACAGTTCTGCTACAGGTAATAAATCACCTTCCCCATTGCCTGTTTCTCCCCCAGTCTTCATGTCCATGTGCTATCCTGAAAGCATAAACAATTAACAAGGTAAATACTAAAGTACTAGTAAGAATTGATTATAACATTATTGCAAATAAGAAGGAAGAAACTAGACCATTTATACATGTAAATTTTCAAACCCAAAATATTTTTCTCTTGAATTTTCTCTTATTTTTGTATACATTATTCTTTACAAAGTAATAGAAAATGCTGAAATGTCTCCACTATTATATTTCTGTATTGATTTTTTAAAAAGAAAATTTAATGTTGTTGCAGGTTTTATTTATATCTAGTGGTGTCAGGTTAATAACGTGGGGCCCAAATATCACAGCATTGAATTGAAAGAGCCACAGTTTCTTGCCACGTTCTTCTTCCCAAGTTGCATTCATTGTCTCTTTATGTGCTTGATTTTTGCATGCTTAAACACTTTTTGTAAGTAGGACAGACCTCAATGTAAGCTAACATACATGACTTTAATGATTTTTTTCTGCCTCTCATACTAGTTTCTCATTGGAAGAATGTTCACTGAACAGCTGGGAATATTCTTTATCCAGAAAAGTAGATATTTTGTTTGTTTCTCTTTTTTTGTTGTTGTCTTTCTTTTAAGGAAAACAATTTTGAGAAATTACATTTGTCTTATACACCTATGAATATCAGGAAGGATTCTGTAGTCTATAGCGATTTCCAATTTCTTTCAGAGACTAACTAAGTTTCAAGAGACATTCCCCAAGCTTCGGATAAACAAACATCTACTATAAACTACAATGTGTAATGTCTATTGTCAATGATGCTTTCAGAGGACTGTCTCTCTTAAAAAAAAGAAAGATATTTAATTGTCAGGATCATATTCAAAGTGAAGGAAGGGTGGGCAGCAAAGGACAAAGAGCCAGACTCCACTCTACAACTGTATACTCTGTTAATGCAGATGTTGTAATTCATTTTTCGAGTCAATTACCCTTCTGGTGGCTTATGGGGAGAGCGCAGTCATTAATATTTCCAATAAACCTGATTGTAGTCAGATGAAATTTCAAACAGATTTCAAGTGGGAAAAGAAATTAGGTCAAGAGAAATAGCCACCACAAATTAATGAGCCCACTGATAGATAACTTTGCCATTAGCATCACTGCTTCCATAAACTGATCCGATGTTGTAGAATTAAATCAGACACTTTTTCACTGAATAAGGAGAAAGGGAAAAAATAGATGTAATCTCTGCCTTGGCTTTCTTTTTGTACACTGAAAAGTATGCTGCTGGAGCAAGTGGAATATACACTTTTAAAATCCTTAAATATGGGGAATTTAGTGTGGTTCCTTTGTTCTTCTTCTATGCTTTTCTATGTGCTAAGTTATTCCTTCCGTAGAGAATTCATTGCAGGTCTGTCTCATAGAAGTATATGATATCTGAGGTATCCAGAAAGAGGAGAGCACCAGGAATGAGAGGAGCTCTTGCTCTACTATTAAAAACCATCAGTGTATGCCCAAAATGGATAATAATTAAAGGTGTGTCGGGGTGTGTGCATGCACATACAGTGACTTCAAGATCCCACCGTGATTCTTCATACACTGAAAAGTCATTTTCAGGCCCAGGTAAATAAATGAATCATAATACCCCCTATATCTGACATATATATGTACATGTATGTGCACACATGTAGTATACAAAAATAGACCAGGACAATAGGCATTATTGTTTTACTTGTTTTTACTACTTTTGTTATTTTGGTACTACCATTTTCATGTCTTTCCAAGGTGATTAGTTTAGTGTAACTTTGTATAGGAAGAAGGAAAACACAACAAACCTGTGAAACATCCTAAAGGCTACATTACCCTTTAAGAAGCCAGATGGAAAAACTGTGGGTGTTTCATGTTGCTTCTTGCTTTAGTGTGATGAATCTGCAAATACCTAGAAAATTTTGTTTCAGTCTCATGGAAATTTATAATGTAAACATAATATTGCAACTGGCTATAGCTAACTCTCTATACAATAAATAATTAAATTTAAAAGAACAGCGTGATAGGAATGTAATGGGAGAAGACCGCAAGACCAGCCAGCTTCAAGCTTCAAAATGATTCTTGACCATATTGACTAGATTTGTTAACAGCACCCATTTCTAGTAGTTAGCACTTAATCACTATCAATCATCCCTGATAAGCTTATTTTAAATTAGTTACAAGCATACAATGCCACTGAAGTGATATTGTTTTAGATCATACTGATAGCTATAATCCATCAGTGTAGGGAACAACTTGAGACTGAAAGCCATAACAGAGCCTTCCTCCTCATCCCTCTGTGTAAAACACCATTGGTGTTCTGTTTTCCTATGCCTCTTCCCCGAAAGAAAATTGCGTGATCTCAGCTTCTCTTGACATTTATTTTTGGGATGAGGGCTTCTTCTGGTTTTGCAAATTCTGCGGGATTATTCTGGTTCCATCAGACACCCTGCTTGCCTTCTCTGCAGGATTATTTTGGTTTTACCAGACATCATTCTTGCCTACTCTGCATCCTTAGTTCTTATCTTGCAGAGTTTAATACTGGTCCATTTTTTATGCACCCTGTTTGTGGCACTGCATCACAAGTCCATCTGTGTCTTTTCCAGTTGAGGCTATTATTTATACATTAAAGCTGAGCTGCACTGCAAGATGCTGTTAATGTTTTTACAATGTGAAAGTATGCTTATATACTGTACCTAGTTATGTTATTTTAGTGTGCTTACGTCTGTTGCAAGAAAGTAAATTCCAATTTTCTTACTTAATAGGGTATCTAATAACTGCATGCAACAGGTGTCAAGTTTTGTTACAGTAAAACCAATTCATGTTTGGAAGCAAAGACATTTTAACATAGCTCGAAACTCAGTCTCATACATGCAGCAAGAAAAGGTTAAATCTCTACTTAGATTCAATTTATGTTTAAAAGGGATGTCTTATAATAAATTACTTTGACAGAACCTAAGTTTAGTGTATTTAGCAGACACAAACTGAACTCCTTCTGCAGAAGAAAACTTAGATATATGTTCTGAAAAGTAGGCAAGTATGAATGCTATTCACGACTTTGAAGCATGAAGTCTAGATGGCAATCAATGAGTCTAAAACAGCTCAAAATCATGAGAGTTTACCTTGATCACAGTCACAGGAACCCTGGCAATCACAAAACTGTTCTGAATATGTCTGTGAAAGCTGCATTGACACATTTTTTTCTATATTTTTTCTTAATATCTATTCATTTAAATGAGTAAATTACAATTTTCTCCAAGTAATTTATTTGAAAAAATGAGAAAGAGATTTGGAAAGATTTTGTCATTGGATGACATAGGGAAAATACTGCTAAATGTAAGCACCTGTGATATTGAATATGCTGAATCTCCTGCAGCATTTTTGAAAACCTTCCAAAAATGTGTTGCATAGGTAAACTTTGTATGCTTAGGAGACAACTTAAAATCACTCGAGGCAGCTAAGATGCAGATTACTTTTGCATCTTGCTGTGTGTGGCTGTATTAGCATGTCATATCTTTCTTTTATTTACAATTTAGCATTGAGCACTGTAAGGCTCCAAAGATCTTACTTGATGAGGCTTTTGAAAGGGCTTATGATTGTTCCTCTACTCTGTGTTAGAAGCATGGGAGAAATACTAACAAGAGGTCAGAAAAACAAAATAAATCTTTATTGGCAACTTTAGAAAACCAGAACTTTGGCAAGAGGTCTAGTGCAACATTCAATCAACTTAGAGAACTTCCAAAGCATTAACCCAACCAATTCAACTCACAAACTCTAAGCTGATTTGATTTTAAATTCCTCAAAAATTCCAGGAAGAGAGAATTAGAAGAAGAAAAAGATGAAAAGACAGAAAATATATAGGAAAGGAGACATACAGCTACCAACTCCTGGGTTTCAGTAGTGCTCAGCTGTTTGAAATTCTGAGAAGAGATAGAGTTAAGGCATGTTTGACCTTAAATACTCCTTGGCCTTCCAGGGCCCATCCTCTACCTGGGACTTCTGGTCATTTGGCAACTCTGGGGCTTAACCAGAACTCCAGGGCCGGGATGTGAGCTATTGCCTCCACTGTGCCAGTGATTGGCAGCCATGATAGGATCTAAGGGGTGGGGGGTGCAGGACATGGCATCAGCTCAACAGAGCAAGGCCTGACCTGTCCCTTTCCCCATACACATGCACCCCAAAATGTTTTGAAACATCTAACTTTCCAATCTCTCATAACCACCCCATGGCTCAAGGCATTGCCTGGGACGGTAATGGTATCTTTCCTCTCATGGTAACTGTGGGATCCTAATCTTGTAGACAGACATGAAAGGAAAGAAGAGTCTCCAAGATTGCAGGTAAGGTGTGATGCAGACCAGAATCTATGAGGAGAGTTCATGAGTCAGTCTTTCAGCTGCAGTGATCACAGTCTAGCAGATTAGTTGGTGATTTCTGTTTCCAGTTTGTCACTATGACATGAAGACTTCCTTGCACATTTCTCTTCCTCTTCCCTCCTTCCTACCTTTCCTCTTTCTTTTCCTTTCTTTGAATATGGAAGATATGTAGAGTGTTATCTTTTTACCTTTTATGTTAGGATAGTGTGGATAACTTGGAAGGTCTCTCACAGGAACTCAGGTCACAGTTAGCAGCTAACAGTCTGGTTAGTCCTGAGTTTTCTGGTTCAGGATGGAAAAGTAAATTCTTGGTTTCAAATTATACAAACTGAAATTTGGAAGTCAGCTGCAAATCAGCTTAGAAAAATAAAAATATTTTATAAAAGCACTTGAAGTTTCTCTGCATATTTTGTGTCTGAAGTGGAGTCTGATCACTTCACATGCGATGAATACTTGAATTGCCAATCACCTCCTGATTTGTGATACTCTGCTACCCACTTTAAGAACATCCTTATGACATTATTAGTTAAGCACAGCCCCATCCAAGGAAGAAACTGACATTCCTAGAGGTAGTTTTTTGCACCCAACTAAATGACAAAAATCCTTGGAGAATTTTCTTATGGTTCTTTTTTTACTATTTCTGGCTACAAATAGTTGTAAATCCATGAACCTCAGTTTGCAGATATGATTCAAAGCTTTCTTTTTATATAATGAAGTTCATTGTAACACTGGGGTGCTCATACAGAAGAGTATTGAAGTATTTTGAAAAGTAACTGTTAGTCAGGGTTTGGAATCATATGTATGTTTTTTTCATAATATTCCCAAGACCAATTGAAAAAGGAAGGGATACTAGCCAGCCTCATTATGCCAAGTTGCAAAGAAAACATAAATTTTCTTGACCATCAAGAAACACATAAGACTTAAGGTTTCATAGATAAGTAAGCTCAAAAATATTTATAATTATAATTCTTATAGTGCATTTATACCATAAGAAAATACAAATATCCTTGTCTCATGGTGAACTATATCTTATTGGAGAAGTGGTTTCATTGAAATAAAGGTCAAATGTTTTATCAGCTTCAGTGAAACCAAGAATTCATTAAATACTATCTTGTTGCAAGTGAAATTTAACAGAAAAAATTCTCACAGTCACCGGATGATCTGTCTCTTCCTTAGACCAGCACACTGGGATCATACATGCTTTGGGCAAATCTCCATGCATTGCAAGGTACAAAGTGAAAAATTGAAAGATACAAAAAGCAATATTAACAAAATAAGAAATGTCTAAGCTGGGGAATTACTATAGGTTGTGATATAGATATTTAGAAAAGATTTTGTTTCTGCAGAAGAAATTTCAGTTTTGGAAAGAATAAAGTCAATTATTTTTACTGTATCAGGAGTCTACTCAAAAAGCATGTTTTGTCTTGCTACCTAAAAACTGGTTTCCTGAATAAAAGCCACAGAGGAGGTGAAGTCAATGGTGTTTTGAATATTGGTGGTAGAATATATTTTACTAGTTTCAAGAATGTGTGTAATTATTAGTGTTAGATGTCACTTTTTGTTGCAGGTTTCTTTTCTTTTTTCTCTTTTTTTTTTTTTTTTTGTTAGAAATCTAGTGTTGCATCAGGTACAAAGGACAAATGAAATTACTGGAAAGTCTTTCCAGTTCAGATTTAAGAGCTCACACTAGAAGAATCACACTTTGTATTCTCTGTTCTAGTAAAACAATTTGATATCTGCATTGAAATGCAATTTCAGTTAATCTTTGTCTCAAGGCCAGTGAAGCACTGTGAATGTTGAACGTTCTTTGGCTAAAACACTGAACACACATCACAGCCATTCCTGTGGTGCTGAAGACCAGCTGGGAAAAAAGATATGTACTCTGAAGTTAAAATAGTCAGAACAGGTCCCCTACTTGATAACAGCTGAGTGCTGTAGTCAAATACAGCTATTGCAGCGGGATTCTATTGATTTATACTGGATAAAACTGGTGCTTTTATCAAACAGTTTTGTGGCTACTCAGCAGTCTGTGTCAAGCCATAGGCAAAGATTCTCAGGAAGCTCCTGGCATCCAGAGAGCCAGAGAAAAACTGGTTATTATACCAGGCAAATCGCTCAAATCACTTAACAGCATGCCTGCCTCAGTCAGATGGAAACACATTCACGTTATTCAAATTATACTGCAAGCTAGCACAGCAGAAAGATTAGGCCTCCCAATTTTCCAGGTAGTGTTTAAAATCTTTTCCCTAGCTAAAGGATATAGCTGACAGTTCACACTCCAAAGTCAAGTTAATCTGTAACATTATCCGCCCATTTTGCACTGAGNNNNCTGAGCAGTCCCCAAAGCAGTTTGTAATATGCATATGAACTGAACCATTGTTGTGATCAAATTTTAAATACCCTTGTGAAATGGGAAAGAAGGAAAGATAAAATAAAACCCTGCTGCTCTGGTACTGAAGATTGACAGCACAAGGAAAAGTATTGCTTCATTGAGTGCATGGCTCTGGCTACAGTGGCTGCATTAAGTTGCTGGTGGGACTTCCAGTCCCTCCTCTAATGCATGGCTAATAGCTCAGCTCTGTAGAGTCAGGAGATGAAGCTTTCCTATTTGAGACTATTATGAAGTTTCAGTGGTGTGAAATTAGAGTGATAGTTATCGTAAATTTGTTTCGGACAAGCACACTTGGTTAATACAGCTCATGAATGCTTTTCCATGTGGTAGGTGTTTCACAGTAGCTCACCGCTGCATCAGCAACAGTGCAGAGCGATAGCAATATATATTACGTTTTCTGAATTTTGTGGCTTTTAAAATTATTTCTTGTAGTGGAGATCACACATCTGTTTGAAAGCAAGAGGTGAAACTGAGCAGAAGGAAACAATTGCCATTACAGCAGAAGGTAAAAAACAACACATCGTTGTTCAGTCTTCTGCTGGCATGTTGCCCTCCTCTAGAGTGGTTGACACCATAATTAATTATATCCATTTGCTTCATAGTAGTGAAATTCAGTCCTGATTTTACTGTGGAATCAGAATTGATCCCATTTGAAAAGCTATATAATTCACTTAAATAACCTCGACACCGTAAGTATGTCACGAGATTAATAAAAGCTTCTACACTTGATGACTCTCTGGTGAAATTTGAGAGCTTTCTGTTGGAATAGTCTCAAATATAGTATGAATAAATAAATATTAAAAATGATGCAATTTGTGTTATTGGTGAAAATATTCTTTGTGTTTTTAGCTTTTTGCTCTTTCTTTTAAATGCCTCTACAATGGCTTATTCTCACAAAAAAAAAAAGAAGAAAATAATTTTTCTGTCTTTTCCTTACCTGGGCTTGGCAAAACACAAGTATTTAATCCAGGTTTCCTCACAGAACAACAGAGAAGTTTAGGAGGTATTAGCCCCACCCAACCCCCACCCCACTAAAAACTGTATTTAAGATATTGCTCTCTTATTTCTGTTATTGGATACACTGTTTTAGGAGCATATTTAAAAATACTCCTATAATCCAAGCAATGGGAACTGAAATCGCATATGACACTTTTAGAACCAGTGCAGCTTATGCAGTATTGAGAAGTTTTTATAGCCGTATCTTTTCTCCCAAGGCTGCATTGGAAGTACAAAGACATCGGCTTTTCAACCTCCAAATTACTTCAGTAAACACACATTAAGAATTAAAAAAAAAAAGGTCATAATGGTGTGGAAAATGAAGCAGCAATGATGAAACTTGCACCTACTATTGCAGTGTTTTAGACTTGGTAGTATAAAATGTAGTAAGCAAAAATGTTCAATATCAATCTTTTTTTTAATGATAAATTAGAATGCTGAATCATGTTATCATATCATATTAGTTATTACAACTACCATGAATTGTGTCGATTCCTAACCAAATCTAAATGCAAGTAATAGAGGTAAAATTTTAGAATATTACTGAATTCTTGTCGTCATTAGAAATAATGTGGAAAAAGTAGTGTTACCTAGTGTCGCAGTGTCGGTGTCTGGTCACCCTGGCCAGCCCTGGCACCATGGCAAGTGAGGTATGATTCAGTGTCCTGGGACACCTCCACAACCCTGTGAGTGATGGCTTGTCGGGAAGCGGAGCGAGACGATGGCAGGAAATAAAGGGGGGGACTCTAAAGAGGGTACAACTGACTGAGTTTATTTGAACTCTTGACAGGGGAGACACCACCTCAGGGCACCTGCCTCAACAGAGACCAGGAGCGCCTGAGTACAACAACTTTTATGAGGGGGTGGAACAGGGGGATGGATTCTGCTATGGACCAATAGGGAACAACATGGGAGTGCTTTGAACATAATGGGCATATACAATAACAAATCACAAGGGAGTAGGAGGGGGAAACTGGGATCCTGTCCAATCACTCAAAGCTTTCCCTGGAACTTTCCAGATGCAGGGAGAGGCCCCGAAGTGACAAACAGGACCCAGGGGGTCACTTAACAATGATTGACGGATAACCATAAACGGAGCTAACCAAAGGGAAACATGGAATGAGTCATTACATAAACAGCGTAAGAATAATCAGGAAAATGTATGAAATACACAGACAACCAAAAGCACAGTGCCACAACCTAGCTGTGAAAAATCAGTATTGAAACCATTAGATCATCGATATATATATTAAGATTATTAGAATACTGTGATATATGTCTATATAAAATATAAATATAAGTATAAAATATAAAATATATCTATTTTAAGGACTTTTTAAATATTAATGTTTATGTGTTTTATCTTGAAAAAAATAATTATAAATTCTGACACAAATATTGTTTGCATAGCAATTGGTCACAAAGAGTAGTTCATTAATATTCAATGAAGTGTTAATATGTGTAGAGCCTAGAGTGATTGTAAACTCCATTTTGACTTTAGATGGAAATTTGTTGCAGTGTAAATCTGTGTATAATTGTATTAATCAGTCCCAAAGAGTATTTGAGGTTGAAACTTATATTGTTCTTTTATGTTTGACTTGCCTTTGTGCAATATGAAATTATTATCATGACAGAGCATGGGTTTTCTAATATTCTTAATCCTACTCCACAAATATCATTAGAAGCAATTGGGTTATATTATGAATCCTTTGTTTCCTTTCTTATTTATTACCTGAGTTACAGATTCAGAAGGTTTTTTTCTAATTTCTATTAGATACTGGAGAAAAGAGAGAGAAAGACATAGGAACATTTTCAGAGAAACATCTGTCCCTAATTTTTGGGGTTCTTTATTAGACTGTGAATATAAAACATTTATTTTGTTTTTTAAAGAATAGGATAATTTTTTTATGCATCTATAGAACTGAAAATGGATAGAGTTGCACATTGGCAGCTGGGAACAACTGCTTATAGTAAACTTTGTGATAATGTGAATTTCTTGACTTTTCATAGTTAGTTCTGTGAGAAATACCCAAGGTAAGGTAACATAAACATCAAGTTCAAAAGGGTCATTTTCTTAAGCTTCTATTGACCTGTAATATATGTTTTTAAAATATACAAAAATAATGTTGAGCATGCTGCACGTCAAAGGTGCATAGAGCCTTGCCATTGCAGCTGCTGAGCTTCATTCAGACTATAGAATCACAGAAATGTTTAGGTTGGAAAACCACTATAAGATCATTGAGTCGAAACACTGACCCAGCACTGCCAAGTCCACCACTAAACCATGTCCTGAGTGCCACACCTACTTGTCTTTTAAATACCTCCAGAGTAGATGACTCAACCAGTTCACAGGACAGCCTGTTCCAATGCTTGACAACTCTTCCCATGACAAATTTTCTTCCTATTGTTTAATCTAAACTTCCCCTGGCACAACTTGAGTCCATTTCCTCTTGTCCTATATTGTTTCTAGATTGTCAGGAGAAAATCAAAAATTAAGAGGGAGCGAAAGGTACATACACTGCAGAAATGCCCATATTACCAAAAACAATTTGGGAGATCAGCAAGTAGGGATACCTGCAGTTCTCAGCAGTTCTTCCTGGAAGATTACTACCTGCTGAGAAGAAGAAAAGCTTGTATCGCTGTAGGAGGACATCACAGAAGTAGGTCAAATGCCCACAGGTGACTGACCAATATGGATATGTTAATACACAGATCTTGCACATACATTTTCTTTCTGTTGGCTAGGGGTTTGGTATTTTCCTTTTTTCCCCCCTTTATTTTTTAGTAACTATCTTAGTAGTGGGCTCCTTGCAACTTGCCAGCCATCTGTCATTTAGCAGAAGTCTTTTGATAGCAGACTACCTCCAGTATGTTACTCCCTGCTCGTTAGTCAATTCAACTACACTATTTCCTGACCTTTAGTAGCAAAAACTGCATACATATTTTCACATGAAAGGATAACCTAAAGAAGTCTTATTTGGAAATGGTATTTCATGATAGAGCAGTTAACTGGATTGCCAGATTTGACAAACTAGGGTTGTTGTTTTTGAAGCTATAAAGAAATGTAGGTTTTTTTCACTTTGTAAAGATATTTTGAAAAGGTAATTTGGTTCACTGAACTGTTACAAAATATAGATCTTAATAGCTTGTATACATTTCAACATTCCAGTTATGATTAATAGTAGTTTATTTAGAGAGAACTGATCAAAAGAATGTTGGAATTTTTTTAAAAAAGGAACAATGGAATCAGTGATAGAGTTTATGAGGACTTAGGTGTTTAACAGTCATGAGCTTCTGATTTCATGTGGAAAAACTGCAAAATAATTTCAGCACAAATACAAATTCAAATTCAAATCATGTTTCCACAGCCAAAGCATACAGATTACATTAAGCTTTCACTGCTATCTGACTTCAAGTTTTCTTGATTCTGTGTTCAAATGGTAGAAACACAGTTCTGAGCCATTATTTTGAACACTCTAAAAGTTTTTTTAGTTTTTTATATCTAAAATCTCATGTTGATTTAGCACATAGGAAAACTTTGATCCTGTCTGATCATATCTCAGTATCAGCTGCCTGGGGGATCTTTTGTACAGATATAGCACCCAAATCTCTTTTTTTATCAATAAAATGAGATTCTGTTTAGCATCAGTTAGGCTATGCCCATTTATTTTGGTAGATTATTTGCCCCACAGGATTTATCAGAGGAGCTTCAACTTTGCATTTCCTATATCACTCATACTAGAGAATACTCTTTTTGTCCAATTTGAATAGTATTTCTCCAGAAGAAGACAGAACTGCTTTTCTGAGCTGACCTTTCAAATCTGTTCTGGTATGCCCAGTTGAAAAAAAACAACTCTCATAACAATACTCCTTAATTCAAACCTAACCCATTGTATATAACTCCTCCCACACATCTGAAAAGAAACTGACCCAAAAGAAAAACAGGTAAAACAAGAGGAACTCTGTGAAACGGCACTCCAGACGTTGTATTATTTTAACACTCTGTCATCTACATACTGTGAAGATCTTCTCCTGAACTCTTCCAGTGCCACTTGCTTACCTGTAACTTAATTGCATGATATTTTCAAACAAGTCTATAACCTTGTCGTGTTTCCCTTTTCACATCCAAAGAGTGTGGCTGGTGAACAGTAGGTCTCCCCAGTTTACTTTTCAAGTGGGAGACAGGTTTGACTTGACGCTGCCAACGGCTACAGCAGGCTGAGGGCACAGCTTAACTGGCTGTCACTAATTGAAGGGAGAAGACTAATGGCCACGTGTAATATTTCCACAGTAATGAGAGCACTGCACTGACACTGCTGTGCTGCTCTGTGAGAGACTTAAATGTTTTACAGGGATGGCAAGGCAGTACCATTCTCAACCCTCTCCACCCACACAGCCTAAATGTCATAATGTAGTGAACAAGCTGACTTGGCTGAGGAATTTCAGGCAGCTTCTTTTTCAATTCAAAAATGGAAAGAAAATTGGGCCTAGTGGAAAAGCACTGGCCAGCTACAACTCAGTGCCAAGACCACTACTTAACCAATATCTAATGACAACCAAAAAATATCTCCATGCAGACAACAGTAGTTGCAGAGTTGTGGTAATGCCACATTAACAAGATTGCTTACGTTACTGTTTTTTAAGATATGCTACTTTTATGACTAACTTCATGACTAACTTCACCAATAAATAACTAACACAGGAAATTTAGTGTGAAGAGGAGTAGAGGAAGAATCCACTCCAATGAGTTCAGTTTAGAAGGGAAAAACTGGACAGCATCTGCTGACTCCCATCGAAAAAAGGAGAGGTTTCATTTCGGAGGATGAAACAAATCACTGCAATGTAACTGGGGAGAGAATATAATTATCTCTTTAGACTTTCGAAAAGGTGGTGTTAAATAGCTCCAGTCTGCACTCAGATTTAGTACAAAATATTTTTTTCTCAGTCATACAATATATTCTGGCTTAGAAATTCATTTTGTCAACATGAGCATGTTTACTGTTGCTTTCAAACTCTCTAACTAACTGGCTTGGCAGGCAGGCAGCTCAACTATGGAGAAATGTGGCTCAGCAGCTGCATCTGCCTCCCTGCTTCATAAAAGGAAAGGAGGAGAAATCATCTGAAACTTTATAGCTGCTCAGGGCAGTCTCCCTGATCATTGTCCACCCTTACACATGTCCTACTCTAAGGAAAGTAATGAAGATGCTAATAAGGTATGAATGGTGTATTATGATGCATGAGTTAGAAAAAGAAGAGGAGGGTGTGTTATTCCAAGTAATTTGGACAGGTTTATACATTCAGATAACTATCAGGAAGATATTCAGTTAATTCAGAAAATTTATCTTTGTAATCTGTTCTCACCGTGTTCCTTCAGACCTGAAGACATTAAGCTTTTAACAACCAAAACACTGCAATTAGAAAGCCCTTGCCAAGATTTCAACATAGAAATATTTTTGTAGAATTCATTTGGCCATCCCTTGTTATTGAACTCCTTCCAGGCCAAGGACAAGCCATAGGTGACATAAATACTTAATTAATGTCTTAACATGAGGGAAGTATAAAACAGTGTTTATTGCCAAAGAATTATCAAGTTCATATAATTTGTGTAAGAATATAGCTTTCAGGTCACACAAGGGTACTTGCTTTGATACTACCTTTTCCATTTGGTCCTATTGCAAGACTTGAAACTGTCTCATATTTTATGATTACGCAGTTGCTGACTGCATTGATCAAAGGCAAGCATTTGAACATGCTTTAAATGCTATTCCAAGGGAAAACGTTTTTCTTTATACTTCTCCAACTTAAGAGCCATTAGCTCATCATTCTCTCATAGCAGTATTGAGATGTCACCACTGCATCAGAATATTTCTCTTTTCAGACTTTTGTCCTATATGTCTATAGAAAAAAATCTAGCTGCAATGATAGATCAGAGGCATGCGTGTACCAGAGGCAGAGTGCCATGCTCTTTGGTACTATTTGTTTGTTTACTTATTTATTTTAACAAGAATTATAGACTAACAAATTGTACTTCCTGGGAAAGAAAATTTAAACTCCAGAATCAAAGTAACACCATTTTTGTCACCAAGAGATAAATAAAGCCTGGATTTTCATACTATATGTATTTATTAATAATTCTCTAGCCAAATTGTCTGATTAACAGCTTTATCAATGAAATGCAATTTAGTATTATTGGAGACATTACTCCTGTCTCTTGAGATTAGAGGTAAGATGCTTGTGGGGTAGGTTTGGACATGGTACAGGAATTGGTGTTTTTATGCATGCAGAGTGCAGAGATTCCAGACATTTGTTTCACAGTTATTTGCTGTAACACTTAAAAGAGGTGGTAGGATGCTACTGATAAAAAATTTTGCATTGGGGTAAAAATTTGCAGGGGTAGTTGCTGAATTCATATAGGATGAGGTATTCACAGAATTAGTTAAAGGACACAGAATGAGTTGAAGAGGTGGGATACCCCTAGCTGTTCTTTACTGTAAATCTCAACCTTAATCCACAAAGATTGTTAGAGCCTCTGAAGGGGCTGGCTGATAGTGGTGAGTGTTATCCTAAAAAACAGATGGCAAAGTGAGTGACACCTATAAATGTGCAGGCTGTGTTACTTCACTGACAAGATGCTAAGCCCTTCTGGCACTAAAGTAAAAAGACAGGTGTTTTTGACACAAAAAAAGGAGTATTGAAACTATGCCTCAAGCCATGTGGAGAGTTGAAGCCAATTTTTCAAGTAAAAGTAACTAAAAATCTAAATTGGGGTATACATGTGAAAGCACGACAGCTTCAGACCTTTCCCATCAATAAGTTTTTGACGAGTTCTACTGCCTGTCTTGTGCCTGTAGAATTAGCCGATCGTCTTTCAAATTAAACTTTAATTTTCAAGGCTTGAATAGATGGTAGCTTTGCTCTGGAAATCTTGTGCAGCTCATTTCCAAATGGATGAAATGGCAAGCAGTATTTTTGGACTTCCCTTTAAGTTTGGTGATAGAATTCTTCGATATCCTTTTGGTCTGCCTTAACATAGTATGAAGTTAATGGAGTATTCATTCACCACATATTTTAATTGTGATTAACAATGTCAGGTTTAGAGATTCATGTGGCCGACAGGGAAGCCACAATGATGTAAAAAACAATGCAATGAGAATATGTACTTTCAAATCCATTATCACTTCAACAGATTACTTTGTTTGTAAAAGTATTGAAGTTAATGGCATTTAATCTACTTTCTGAAATGTTGTGGTATTATTTTTCATAACCAATGAAAATAAAGTTTCAATAATCAAGCTCTACCAGATGGTAAAATCTCAAGTACATTTTTTCTCTCAGAGAAATTAGGTTTTTATTCTTTTTTCTGCTTTCGAATTTAAGGCACCACTTTATGTTTACAGAAAAAAGGGAGCTGTTAAGCAATAAAAACTGTACCAGGTATTCACCAAAATAAAATGCAGTGGAACCCACTTGGAAAAAAAGAGAGAAAATAAATGCATAAAAAATGCAATGAAATGTGCCTTATGTTTGTTCCCATGAAGTGATAGGATCACCTCCATGAGTTAAAAACTTTATTGTAATTCGTTTAACAAGACTTTTATGTATTGAGTAGGGAGTAGTCTGCTTCTGGTTTTCATCAAGTACAATGTCCATTACAGTGTACTAAAAGAATTAATGCCAGATTATTTTGTCCTATTCTCCTCTTTTCCTTCATTTAGCCAGCACAGTTATCTTCTTGGCAAATAGTCTTCTTGCACATTTAGACTTGTTTCAGCTGGATGATTTGTTATGAGAGTCCTGGTGAAAACCATGTGTGCAGCGCTATGTGTAACTGATTGCAGCACACTTTAGCAATGTATGCTGGGGGAATTGAACAAAATTGTGATTAGAGGGTATAGCTATTTCAGTGACAGGTGCAGAACAACACATGCAGTGAATTGTCACAGTACAGCTAGTCTGTAGCTGGACAGATAAATCTGGCTATAATAAGAAACCCAACTTGGCTCTCCTAGTTTGCTAAGTCCCAAGGTGAAAAATCATAGGATAGATTCAAACTCAGAGACCTGAACCAATCCCTTTCATCCCTAAATGCAGATGTATCATTGGCCAGGGAGCTGGATGGTGTAAAGACTCAGACCAATCAGTTATCTACATCCAGGAAATTCAAACCCCCTATAAAGAGAAGTTCTGAACAATAAAACACGCTATTTGTTGAGGACACTCAGTGAGTTTGTGTTGTCTCTGTCTCCAACCAACGACCCCAATGTAACAGAGAAAGACCATTTGTCCATTAAAATAAATCATAAGACCACTTCATTTAATTGTTATGTTCTCATCCAGTGTCAATGACAGGAAAGTGATGCTTAACATAAAACATTAGTCCTAAGGAAGCGAGCACCAGAAAAAGCATGTCTTTTGCTGGGATAGTCACATAGAAGGGAGATATCTCTTCAAGATTTTTTTTTCCTTCTTCATTTTCCATTTGAACTAGTATCCTTGAGTGTAGGTACTGAAAATATAGATTTCTCTCATCTCAGCCTGTGCTTGTACTGTTAGTCTGCCTCATTTGCTTTATTTTCACCATTAAGAATGCTGCATTCTTGATTTTACAATATATTTCTATAGGAAGAGTAGAGAATATTTATATTTTATCCTGGCGATCGGGGCTTCACTACAGACTGGGAGAACCAGGTTTTCTTTTCCTTGAGTAACTTTCATAATAACATAATTATTGTGCTAAAGCCAGCCACCATAACAACCTATTCTACTGATAACCATGCTTAAAAAAATAATAATTATTTTTTCTAGGGATGACTGTAATTTACTGGATTTCACTTACTGACATACAAGTGAATGCTTATTCAAGAAACAGGTTTATTTTCACAGTCAGAAATTTAGATAAGATGAAATTTGCATGGTTTTACTGGAATTGTTAATACCAATGACTCCTGGGTTGTTCTTTTTTTTTTCTATTTTTCCTTGCTCTTTATGCATTTCTGTTATACACTGTTTCAGTTGTGTTTAATCATCATATACTACTGAAGCACTTCTCAGAATAGTTCTTTTAGTTTGGACTTGCTTGCTTGTTTCTTCATTAAATGCATAATATGTTGATATGCTTGATAGATGATTCTTCTTGTTCTAATCCTCAGATGGTTTATTTATGTTTTAATAGTTTACCAGCTAATAAGTGTCAGAAATATAGTATTGCTCATGAAAAAGTGCTTTCCATTTTATGTCTTATAATTGTTGCTAACAACATGGAACAGGGGACTTGTTTCTCAGACATCATCTCTTTAATACTGTGATGTGCGTATGGATGTCTTTTGGATAAATGTCAAGATTGAAGTATTCTGTAATGCCTGTTCTTTTTCAGTACTTGCAGACTTTCATTGATATCATTCATGGCATTTCATGGCTATCTAGAGGGAAATTCAGCATTGGAAGATGTGAGTTGTTAATTTGACGTGAAAGAGCACTGGACTGTTTCTCCATCTGTCTTCTATGTTTCACCCAGTTTGTTTTTTTCACCCAAACCCAGCTTTCAGTGAATGTACTTGTTCCTTCTACGTCCAGGCTTCTGGTGACATAAAGTCCTTCACTGCATGAAAAGTCATATTGTCTATAGGAATTTTCTAAGACTTGAACAAAGTACATAAACCTTAAAGTATAAAATTCTCTCTGACCTGTTTCCTTAATGATACCCCTTTTTGCACCCAGGCAGCCATCTCACATCACAGAATATGAAGCTGAAGAACTGAGTCTTAGATTCATATCATATACAGTCATTTAAGCCTCCTCTGTAGTCAAGGTAGTGATACAAGTGGATCTGAGGATAAATTCTAAAAGGTTAGGTGATGGTTTACATCTGGAACTCTGTGGTTTTTCTCCAGAGGCTAGCAGCTAAGGATATTTAAGTAGTTTGCACTAGGTGACTTAAGATATGACATCTAAAATTACATTAAATAAAGACTATGTTTGAATTGAATTCCATTTCACTGACTTCTGTCATTCTAAATTCTAAAGACATTGAACCACTCTTTGTAATGTTTCTGGAAGAAGCAGAAATGTTTCATTAAGTGTGGGAATTTTCTAGAAATTATTAATAGTATTACTATTTTAAAAATAATTCCCAGCTACTTGGCATTAGGTACTCTATAGAGTAATGGATTGCCCTGTCAGACATATCTAAGTTTGGGGAATGACTCAGACAAAATTTAATTACTCAAAATGAAGTTTGCAAAGGTCATAAGGTCTAATGGATAGTATTTTTCACATGGGGAAATATTTAATGAGATTATAACCAATTCCTAATGATTTAGTCTTGATTTTCTTTCTTATTTGTGTGATGGCACGTTACCATTACACTCCACTCTCTATCACTATTCTTTACCAAGCACATCATCACCTTGCAATTTTCTTTTAAATGTAGAGGTAGATACTGATGAAATATAACAATCTCCTGGAATACTGATACTTCCATTGACAGTCTTCCATCCTAGTATTTGCTGATCTCCGTGGTGTATAATTTTACATCTGATTCCCCATGCAGATAAAATATATTCTCTTGAAATGCTGTATCTTGAATCTCTTGGTGATAAGACTTAATCTACCATTTGTACTCCTTAATGAAGTCACGCCTTTCTATAAAATTATTTAATAATTTCATATTCTTTACAGAATGTAACTTATTTACACATGTTTATGCTGAAATTACCTCAGAAACAAATACTCTAATTACACTTCATTAGCTTACTCTGTAGAATAGTATTAAGCCATTACATATATTGACAAAAATGTTAACTTCAATTTGTTTAAAGAACCGAATGACACCTGTGCGTCAGTATTACCTCTTAAGGAATGTAGATCCTGCTGTGTGCACAGACATTGTGTAGGTTTCATCTAGTTCAGTATTTCACCAAATAAAATTGCTAACATATCAATGATATTATTTCACTTTTTTCTTGTTTATTAAGACAGGAGAGGCCGTGTGATAGTCTAACATGCAGTTCTCCATTACAAAGGCTGGAGGGTTTCCTGTTATTGATTGCCCCTTAATTTTAATTTCCCTTTAGAAGAAAATATTTTTACTTTAAAAATAATCAATTAAAGTGAATCTCTCAGAACAGTTAAAAATTTTATTTTAATAATGAAACTTACTGTTTAAATAATGTTAACAGCTTTTATTTTGATATATTGAATTTTGTAATCATTTAATCTTGGTGTACTTGTGTCTGCCAGACTAAAACATCTCCTATCAGAAAATACTTAATACAATCAAAGGTTATTGTTTGGGGCTTTTGAGATTCTCAGAGCTACAGTTCTTGAACCTTGAAGCTGTCTTCTATTGTTCTCTTGACTACCTCACTAATAATTTTCTTCCTGATGTAAAGACAAGCGTCATGTTTTACTAATGTTCAGCCCTGCATGCAATAAGAAAAACTAATGCATGGTTAAAATTCAATAGGGAAATATGCAACAACTATATATGTATTTTGAAGTCTAACCTAAGTGTTCTCATTTGCTGTCTGTCAGGGTTTAACCCCCTGACAGCAACTCAGCCCTGCTTAGACATTTGATCATTCCTACTTGGTAGGATGGACAATTGGAAGAGTGAGAATGAGAAAACTTGTGGGTCGAAATGAAGTCTCATATCTAAAGCCAATGCCACATGTTCATGCACAGCAAAACAAGGAATTAACTCTCTAGCCTGCCCTGAATTAGCAACACCATTTCTTCATATCCCGGTTCTGGCTACTGTGGAGAAAGTGAACTCTACCCCAGCCAAAAGCAACGCACAGTCTTGTATTTGGAGCTCATGTTCAGCTGATTTTCTGTAACAGTACTCTAATCCTCCTAGATGTTACTATTTCCCCAGCTGTATAAACATGCTCTGCAAGGGTTTCTGTTTGTTCATTAAGCACCATCACTCCCATCCCAGATATTTTTGGTTTTGTTTTTTACATCTGGTCATGTTAAACTACATAGTTTGATCCCAGATTCCAATATGTAACAGAATTCCTTCTAATCAGTCACTTCTTTTGTTCATTCACTGTCCACTAATCCTTATTTCATGTGTGAACTTCATGCCTTCTTTCTTTTTCTTTTCCCATTCATAAAAATCTGAAATCACAGTGCCAGGAGTTGTGATCTGATGGATACCAATAGAAAGAAATTTTCTTGATAACAAATCTGTGCTTACTTTTGCATTTAAGCAATTCCTGATTAGGGTTATTTATTTATACATACATAAATAAAAAATATTTAATTATACATACATAACAAAATCTTGTCAAAAAGAATAATATTCGTTTGGTAGAATGTTACATTATTTTCTTCCTAATTATGACTACCTTTTTTTTTTGTATCTAAATTCCTACAGATGAAATTCCTACAGTATTACTTTGCTTACAATTAGAATGAAGTTGGCTTCTACAGTTTTCTGTATCTTCTCCAAATGATGGGGTTTTTTTCTCTGTATCACCTATTTTGTTTGTTTTAGGTTTATTCCATTATGCTAGTACAACCACGGTTCTTTTGACTATATTGTCCACTTTTAAATGCCGTTTTCTTTTCTATTCCAACCTACATTTTAAAATGAACACTTATTCCTTTCTTGGTCATTGTATGTTTTGAGATGTAGCAAAACATTTTTTCCTTACCTGAATGTGGTCCATTGAAAAGTACCTACTGTCTGTATGCTGTCACGTTTGCATGTTTATGTACTCTGCTCATCGCTGAACTGTCTTTAGCATGGAAGACAAACTAGAATTAGGGACAATAGACATTTCTTATTCATAGTACTGCAAGATCAGAGATCTTCCCAAGAGTATATTATGAATAAAATATTCAGCACAAAGCTCTGCATAAAATTACACTGCAGCTTCCAGTGCATTAGGACAGTCTGTTCCTGATTCATCCATACACAAGTGTCCCCAGCTCAGTTTATATGAAGATATTAAGAAGCACTTATTTCTTCCCTGAATGACCCAAAACATATCACGCTAAAGATGGAAAAAATGTTGGTGGCCTTAGCATAAAGATAGCATTGTCTCTGCAGCCCTCCACCCTTGTGAACAAGAGCACGGAACTCTGTAATGATCACAGCTATTCATGACCTCTTTTATTATTGTGTGATTTCCAAAACAGCTTAAAAATTTGGCATCATGACAGTAAATTGGAATAATATTCCATGAGATGATGAAGGCTGCAACCTATTCAGTCAAGTATGATAATTCAGTTAACATTTTTAGGCATAACATCTATGAGTTTGTAATAACACTGATCAAAAGTACAATACCATTGAGCGAGCATGTATGAAGCTATTTTCTTCCACCTAGGTTTTTAGTTTATTTGTGTGGGTTTTGTTTTGAGGTGTTGCTTGGTTGGTTGGTTTGGTTGGGTTTTTTTTTTTTTTGTTTGGTTTGTTTTTT
>VZDJ01006585.1:11503024-11517190 GCA_008694505.1 Cyanoderma ruficeps | reverse complement strand
TTCAGGAACTTCCATCTGTGCAGCCTAGTGCATTTGTGAAATAAACCCATCTGTACAGCTGATTAAAAGTTGGATGTAGGCCATGTTTTGTCTTTATCCTGAAAGAAACAGTATTGCTGCAGCAGTTGTTGATGTAGGGTCTGAATACCAGAGTGGAATGCACAAGGCTAATGGAGCAAAATAGCTTTTAGTGTTTTCATTTGTATTTAATAATTGTTTAAAATAAAATCAGAACAAATTAAGTGTGACAAGCAAGACCAATTAGAAAGGCTGCAGAGTTCAAATCTGAAGTTAAAAGCAGGAAGGAAATCTAGAATTGCTGTCATTTCTAGTATGTGTTAATGCAAGGTGAATGAAAGCAAATAGCAACTTCATGTTCTCTTCTTACTCTTCTGCAAACATATAATTTTTTTTCTGAGTGTCCTTGTATGTTTTTTTTCATTGCTGTGGTACTCAGTTTTCAGTTGCATGTTATTAGAAAGATGGAGGAACAGATGCAGAGTTCCTTACCTACAAACTAGGTCAGTGGGATAACTGCATCTGACAACTTGATTTACATCCATATTTTGTAGCCAGAGATACCGTCTCTCATATTTCTATTTAAATCTAACTTCCACTGCTAAAAGTTTTATGGGCACAAAGCTGTACCTTCAAAAGGTTTTAAGGAACATCTCTTTCGACAAACAGAAAGAAACAACAAAAACCCACCCAGCCTAGTAGGTTGCTTAAAATTTCACATGGGAAGAGATGAACAGGGAATGAATTATCCTCTCACAAATCTCATGGGCATATAGTAAAGAAAAAAAGGGAGTTAAAGAGATGGAATGAGAATCTTTGTCTTGTGGATTCTTTTGTATCCTCAGGACAATTGTTATCACACATCTTCCTCTAGCACAGAAATGCACATTTACTTTTTTATGTCATGAGAGATGTAGCAGAATTCCTTCCACACTGAGCTATTATATAAATAAAATAATGAAATACATTCTGATATATGCATCTGTAAGCTGATATTAATGCAAGAAAATAAATCAGATATCACAGCACCACACAAATGTATTTGGTCACATTTTACGGGTGCAGTGCCAAACACCTATTTCCTCAGCACTGCATAAATGTGTCTATGCTGCAGGTTATTCCAAGAGTATGCAAGACAATGCTTTCCCAAGGATGTATGTCATGTTCATTGGTGTTGTATGGGCATGATCATCAATGTTTTCTAAATTACAGGAGGTATAATAAAGCAACAGAATAGGATTCACCACTGCAGGTTCAATGTCTCCTGTGAGACCCTCTAATCCTGTCACACCAGTAAAGAATATCATGCTGTATTGTGTAGCAAAACACATCTAAACTTCCTTAGCTATGAGTTAGGTCTCTTGTCCTTTGTTCTGACAAAAGTATATTCTAGCTATCGGCAAGAACTTCCAAAGTCTATAAAGTGGGAGATTTTTTTTTCTGAAGTTACACGCATGCAACTTAAAATAGTACATGACCTTAGGTTTTTAGGTGAGAAATATGGAGGATTTTAGCTAGCTAAAAATGCCAACAATTTTGCATCAAATGCCATAACTCATAAACTAGATCTACGTACTGTTTTATACTGCTAAAAAGAAAAAAAAAAGAAAGGACGATTAGTTTGGTTTTGGGGTTTTTTTTTTGTTTTTCTCAAGGTAGTAACAGAGTAATTAAAAGAGAAACAGGACCTTAATTATAATGTAGATGCAGCTGTTAATTATATTTGGTAGTGCTGTCATATATTCAAAAACAAAACAAAAGCACTGAAATAAAGAAGTAAAACCTCAGATCCCAAAGTAATACTAGAAAGGAAGAAAAATCCAGATGTTCCAATGAAAGAATAATGTAAGTGGGGTTTATTCAAATAACCCAAATAAATAATTGTTTAAATATTAAAACTGATCTCCTTAGGTCTTTCCTAAAGTGTTCTTCTTAGGTGGAGGGAGGTGAGGTTTTTTTGTTGTTATTGAAGTAGAAAAGTCAAAACACGTTTAATCTTGGGATGGGAAATGACAACTATAATTATACACTGCAGAATTGGTGCCCACTGTGTGCTGTTTTGTTGCATACGGTTCACTTTTGGTGATAATAACAATACGTCATTTGGTGAATTGTGAATTCCCTCAAGGAATTTATGATATAACCCAGGAGCTGAATAAATCCCACATGCTGGTGTCTAACTTAAACTAGAGAAATGCAACTGCTTCCTATAGAGGAGAAGTGTCATTAAAATATTTTAAAAATATTTTTATGTGTTTGAAATGTCAGTTTCAGGTTATCCAGTTAAATTGGCTTGAATGCACTTTTAAAATTTTACTTTATTTAATTATTTTCCCCTGAGGTGTGGTTTAGTAATGTGCAGGTGAAAAGATGATAGACATGGTTTTCCTCTCCTTTTCCAAACACATTTTTTGGTCTCCATAGTGCTGAGCCATCAGCTTTAGGTGTATCATCTTTCCATTCTCAGAGGTGCAAAGGGCAATTCATTCAGCTATAGTCTAATAATTACCATTATTTGAGGAGATTTTCCTTAAAGTCAAGATACATGCCTGGTGACTCATATTCTGGTTTCTTTAATAGGCTAACAGCAGAAAGCTTTCTCATTCCGTGTGGATTGAATGACTAAAGGTGCTCCAGGGAAGTACTGTACTGAAGACAACAGAAAGAATTAATTTAAGCAATGTCATATGTAAATCCCTGTTGCCTTTTCACACCAGAATGTTAATTCTAGGGATATGACCCCACTGGAGTTTGTGTCAGTCTCAGACAGGATAATGTAGAGGCATAGCACGACTGAGGGAATAACTTTTAGATTTGAATAATGCTGACTTCAATATGATAGTGACAAATTCACCAGTGGTTTACACCGGTGTAACATAGGATGTCATTTGGGTTATAAATTCTATAAAAAAGAGAAGAACTTCTCTCATTATTTTTGTATGAAAGATAAGGCATTTTTGTATATAGTCTTATTTATGCAGTGCAGTATCTAATCAAGCTGAATGTGGTAAAAGGTTTTGGGCGTTGTGTTTGCAATCAACAAATTTAAGGGACTAAAGCTTAACATTTATGTTTGCCTCCCCCGATATATTTCCTGACCAGACATCTTTTTCAGCCAAAATGTTTGAGCAGCTGATCCAAACTCATTAATGTAACAGTATTTCAGCAAAAGTCAAGCTGATAGCTATTGGTTCATTAGTGCCTGAATCCAGAAGGCATATAGAAATAGTTAGAACCAACTGGCAATCTTGGCTTTGAATGCAGTGCACTTACAAATATTTTATTTTTATTTTTTGAGATTTTTGCCTGTGTTTTGAGTGATCAGGATTATATGGTATTTGATAAGGTTGCTAGATTTACTTTATTATTGTATCTTTTTTCTCACACAAAGTTACAAATTAGATGACACTTACTAACTGTGTTTATTGTGATCTTACAAAGCCATGGTGTTACACTAAACTTATCACACAATTTCATTGACTAAAACTGACAGCTCTAGTTATGAAAATTAATGTATCGCTCCATTAAGTAAGTTTGAGTAAGATGAAGTGAGAGACTTTTTTGGAACTAGGAAAAAAATCTTGAACAAGAAAAGTTGCAGTTTACCAGCCCAAAGAGCAAAGCCTAGACATAGTTAGACACCAAAAGATTCATCACAGAAGTAGAGGAACCAAGAATCTGTTCATCTGTAGGATGTGATGTTGGAATGTTACTGGTCTGGACAATATCTTCCTCCCCTGATTCATCTATCTCATAGATTCATATTACTTGATGGAGTTTAAAATGAAGAAAATCTTGTTCTTGAGCTGTAGCAGCAACAGAGAGGAAGTAGGGTAAAACAGACAAGAACCAAGGCACATCTAAGCTCTGCCTCAGACAGTAGTGGGTGAAATTCCCTGAGATGCCTGTTATCTGAGGTGACTGGATAAGGCTTGTAAGGTAGTTCTTAGACATCCAAAAAGTCATCATCCCTAGTTGAATAACTGCAGACTGAATATGCAGGTAGAGCCCAGCAGCAGGAGCTAGACAGCTTGACAAAGACTGCAAAAGAGAAGTGGATGTGAATGGCTTGAGACTTCCTGAAAAAATAGGGGAAGAACATTGAAAAAATAGCCACAGGGTATACCATACATATTTAGAGAAGCACCTTGCAATGCGTTTAAAACCCACTGAAGTAAATATCACAAAAACATTCTTCAAACTTTTCTAGATTAGACTTTTATCAATGATTAATCACATTGATAACTTTTTTGATTTTTTGGGTGATATAACTTGTTTCGCATCAAAATTACATCCCGGTAAATTCGATCCCATGTGTACTCCGTGGTGTTTTAAAACAGCTAAATAATTCAACTGTCTCATCAGTTTATATTAATCTCAAAAAATAAAGATGGTGAGTTAGTGTTGAAATATGTTGTTTTGCAAGCAAATGAAATTTATAATTGAAAACAATTTGTCTTTATCTTGAATATTATCATTAGGGAAGGAATATATGGAGCTTTTAGAAAATACAGAATTTCTTTATTCTGCAGGTGTTACCCCTAAAAGGGGTAGCAACAACTCTGACCAGCTTTTGTGTTGTCTTAGTAAACTTTCCCACTGTGCTTTCCAAGTTGTTTAATGGATACACAATTCATCAGCTGGATGCCAAAGTTTCCATTATAATGATAATACAAAGTTTTTGTATTATGGTATTAAACTGTTTCAGTTTCAAATGGTTTAATTGAAATTAGTGCTTGGAGCAATTCTGAGAAGCAGTTCTTCTTTGAAGCAGTTTACCGTCTTTAAATTCTCTTTTCTTTTCTTTTCTTTTCTTTTCTTTTCTTTTCTTTTCTTTTCTTTTCTTTTCTTTTCTTTTCTTTTCTTTTCTTTTCTTTTCNTTTCTCTTTCTCTTTCTCTTTCTCTTTCTCTTTCTCTTTCTCTTTCTCTTTCTCTTTCTCTCTCTCTCTCTCTTTCTTTCTTTCTACTCTTCTCAGGGTATATTTCTCTTGAAAGACATGGTTTGACTGCAGAAACGATATGTTAAAATAACACCTCATTTAAACTAATCTCAGAGGGTGAGACTGTATTTGAACTACTAACGTACAGAGTAGCTACATGTGGTTTATAGGTCAAAGTATAATGGTGTGAGCATTTTTTGATTGGTACAAATTCTAACCACAGTTGTCCACTTGGCTCCAGAATCCCATGCACTTGGGGAAAAATAATAATGTGTTTTTTAACGATGCCAAAGTACTTCAGGATATTGCTTCTCCAAATATTAATTCTTCTGTGCAAGTTCCGCTTTCTTCTTAGCGCTGCCCCCAATTAAAGCTTTAAGCACTTAACCTGTAGTTGTGAAAAAAGCAGTTTATGATGGGTGTAATCTGATTCCCAGAGGTCTAATTATCTCAGTTGGTTCCCAATTAATCCATGAAGTTGTTAGGTCTTCCTTTTAATTAGATCCCTTCTTCTTGAAGAACAGTTTTATTTTTTGTATTTCACTTTATTATTTCCTTCACTGGAACCCTGCAGGGTGGGAAATCTACTTTGAAATGTTCTTATTTGTTTGATTGCTGGTTGATGCTTAATGAAGATGATGATCTTTACCCTCAGTTTGCATTAAAGGTCAGTTTGGAGATTGGAATATAAGTCCTTTAAGCATGAAAATTAAATGTAAATATGTGCCAAGTGAGAGAGTGAATACATTGTTCTAAAGCCTCTTTTTTTTTTTTTTGTGTTAAGGCACAATTATCTTTAGTCAAATCTCATAAAATTGAAATTGAGGTAATCCTAAGCACATGCATATATGGGAAGTTGGATATAAAGTCTTATTTTCCTTCTCACTTTCACCTGTGAAAAAATCTTTTCATATAACAGGAATTTACTGGCAGGAATAGAAGCTGCATTAAGTAGTCACAAAAAACACCTAGTAAATGGAATATTATCTGAAGGCTGTTGGGAATTTCACTTACCCCTCCACTCCTATGTTAGTTCTGCATGATAGAAACCTCTACTGGTTTATCTGATGGTGTCCTTTCCTCTGTTGTGCCTCGGTGATATTCCCTTGCTGTATTCCATCAAAAAGTCAGTTTACCCACTGGAGTGGTGATTCACTTCTGGGAAAAAAGTAATCATATGTGTTCATCCTAACTGTGGAATTTAACCAATCAATGAAACTCTGTTCAAGACATGTTATACAGTTTCACTGGCCAAAATACTTTCTTACAGTGACATGCAATTCTGTTTTAAATCTGCATCACTTAGCTGTTTATTTTTGTATTAATTTTGCAGGTAATTAAATGAATGTCAATTCAGAATTCACCATACCATTTAAGGATTACTCAATAATCAGTTAGTATTCTTTATGCATATAAAATGAAGTTCGTGGAAGAAAGCAGTATTCATTAAGACAGGAATAAAAATAATAACCCCTCATCTCCACAAACATGCTTTTTAATGAAATTACACAGGCTACATAAATGAGAATGGATAATAATTGTAGAGAGGTGAGGCTGTGATATATTTTCTACAGTAATTGGTGGTAATGTAGTGCTGAAATAGTCATCATTTTGTGGTTCTAGGAGGAAAAATATATAAAAATACTGGGTTACCACATGCCTGGCTGCTAAGACATCTATTTCTTCTATTAATTATTAAGAACTATGAAAATAATTTATCATTCCCTCAGATTTCATTGTATCCCTTTAGACATCAAACTTTGCAGAGATGCTTTTTCAGATGTTGTTCACAAAGAAAAGGCGTTGGTGTTTACGATACTTAAGAGAAGAGCAAGGAATATATAGAGTCTTCTCTCTGACCTCTGGATATTGGTTAAAAAGTGGAAGGCTGAAGGATTGTTTCAGCTCTTCAACTTTTGTGTAGGGCTGTGACCAAGGTTTTTAAACCCTAAACCCTTCACATCTTTTGCTGTAGAACAGTATGGGAAGAAAAAAAACACAGAATTTTCAGTCTAAGAATGTTAGAATCACTGATTTTTTTTTCTTTCTCTTGCAAGTGTGATAAGCAGACAAGAGACATGTGTGACTTGTCTTCCACCTCCACCTTACAGCATAACAACTGATGCTGAGGTCTTGACATTTAAACCTTAAGAATTTTTAGAATTTTGCTGGGTCTGGTCCTGTGCTGGATGTCCTGGAATACAGGAACTCCTTCTACCATTCACCAGAAGCAGTTTGTGTAGTTTCAAGCCTCTGCACATTGTAAGCTCAGTCTCAGTCAGCAAACACCAGCTGTATCTTCATTTCTAAAACTCGCTCCTGATTCAAACAAAAATGCATAGATACACACAGATATTAACTGATCTACATATAATGTAGATTTCTGGCAGCCAAAAACCATTTAGTATACCTGAACTATTGTTACCACATTGTTAATTTTATCAGAAACTGTATGTTACCTGATTTTCCTGCTAATGTGTATTTAGCTGCACACTCTGCAACTAAAGTAACTTTTTAGTTTCAAAGGGAAATATTTAATAAACACAAAAAGAAAAAAACAAAGTGCTTAGGGCCAGATGGAACTGTGGCAGGAAAACTGAATGTGGTTGTAGCTAGCTTTTCAGAATACAAGTGTGATATAAGGCGCCATTGCTGTGAATTTGTACCAAAATACTTAGGTTTCAATGGTAGTGAAATGCCCAACACTTTGTGATTGGGATTCATGTGTTCTAGTAGATGTTAAATTTTTTTTAACCATATTAGCTATTTTAACATCAGGTGTCTTAATTATAGATAATAATTGCAACATAGGTGTTTGAATATTTGTCTAACCTAACATAACATAAAGAACGTGAAAGGAGAAGAAAACTGGTGTTTTAATGGAAATAACTGATATCGTACCTTGTCCATACCTAATCCACGGTGTTTAGACATTACGGCAGGACCTTCCATCCTTTTCATCTACCCTAACCTTAAACTTTCATCGTGTTGTCATGATCTCCTGTCTAGCAGAGTAGCAGTGATGAAAATTTTTTTAGCTAATGCCATTGATGCACAAAGCAAGTAGGCACGAGGGATGAAATACAACCAGCTGCTACACTTTCTCTCTGCATTAGAAATGATATCTTTACTGATACCCATGAAACTGGAAGTCTTGGAGAAATAATAGAATTTAGTTTGAAAAAGCGTTTTTTTCTGAAATAAATTATTGGCTTCTCCTCCATACAGACAAGGATGTCAAATTTGCCAGTAGCTGGCATGAATCTGCCCCTCAGTTATCAGTGCTCCCTTAAGTAAGTGAAAAGAAAAATCAAGTCCAGCCCCAGAGCAGTGATCCATGCAATTTAAGTGCACTGCACTTCAGGGACAGTGTGATAAAGCTGAGGTTTTGGCTGCTGGCAGGTAGATTAAAAGGAAATGAAAAAAATACTAATTTTGTGTAACTAAAAGAATTTATACAAATATTTTTAAACCCCCAGATATTTAAAAATATTGTTTTGTGGTGTATATTATTTCTATTAAGTGTGTGAAATTTTTAAGTTGATTTTCATTAAAATGGGGTTCTTAATTATGAAGTCTGACCTCTGAAATTGCTCAGACAGACCTTTGTTCATTATGCAGTAATTAGAAAGACACCATTAGCATCTATGCTGTGAACTTTTCAGTGTAGTTCAAGACACGTAGTAGTATAGCCAATTAAAACAAAAACATTTAAGTGGGTAAGAAAACTATTAAAGCTAATTCATTAGACCTGCATATTTTGGGGTCAGTGGTACAGAACATGCACATCAAAGCAGAAAAAGCTTGAGCTGCTAATATGCCCCAAAGCACTGAAGTGAGCAGCATTGCAGATTGTGAATTTGAGAGATAGGCCAGCCTTAGGGTACTGATTACATTGATGAGGATATGGTAATGACTTAAGCAGCTGTCAGGAGTTAGAGAGACCAAAATCCACAAGGATGTGTGGCTAAGTAACAGATGCCTTTAAAACTCTTTGGTTCGTTGCTGTTCAGTAACTTAGAGGAAAACTTTAATGAGGTGACCTCCACAGTATTTTGCATGTAGATTAGGGGTCTTTTTCAATTTTCAAAAGATTGGTTTCTTACAGCAGTGAATGAACTCAGATCTGATTTTAAGAGCTACCAACCCCAATGTCAGGTCAGAGAGCAGAAAGGAGGGAAGAAGGTGATTTTAAGGAATACTGAATAATAAATTAATAAATTTAATTAATAAATTAATTAAACCAATACAATTAAGTCCTTACAATGCCTAATATAAATTCATCTGAAAGGAGACACCAGTGATCCTTGAAGGTCTCTTTAAGGCCAACTTTACAGTGGACATATGAGGTCAGTTGGTCTAGTGTCCAGTGGTATTGCAAATATTTCTGACAAAATATTTCTGACCAAAAACCTACAGGCTGAGAACCAGCATGAGAAATAGATGGGTCAGCAACTTGAAGTAATCTAGTGACTAAAATCATAATTCGCTTTCAGAGAAATTTGTTTTCTCTCACAAAAGTTGCCCATCTAAAAGTTTGGTGCTAGATCAAAACTATTCATCCAGGGCTGTCTATGGGCAGTGGAGAAAAAAACAATCCCAAGGGAGGGAATCATGCTGCCCAGGGGTCTATTTTCCAATGTTTGAATTATCCCCTGGAGGATCCTTCTGCATTGTCTATAAAGATGGATGGGACGAGCAATTTAAAATGGGTATCTAGCTAGTAGAAAATTAAAATAACGGACTGTAAAAGATGGATTAAATAATAATAATATACCTGTGACAAATTACCCAGTTGGTACAGCTGGATAACTGTCTGCCCATATTCTATCCATTATTCTGTATTCCTAAATTCTAGTACTTGCAGGCCACTTATTAAGTGCACAGAGTCAATGGTCTTTTTTTCCCCATGCTGTAGTTCCCACAAATGTTCCACCAATAAAATGGAATTGTGCTGCTTGCATGGTATTGTCAGTAGCAGGGCGCAAAGTGGTATCGGCCTCAGGAGAGGTGTGGGCAATCACTGACACCTGACCTCAGTTAAGATTATATGAAGTGCTGAAAAGGCCTCACACTGATTATAACAATTCTTCGGGGATCACCGTCCTTCCCTCCCACAGCTCTTGTATGGCTCTTTTAATGAGCTGCTCAGTGATCTTGTCCACAGCGAGGCTGGAAGTGAAGATAGTTGAGAACCAATCAGCAATGTGATTAATCACTGTTAACACAAGAGCAGGGCACTGCCGACTGTTGGTATGCACTGTTTGATTTGAATGCATTTATCTGGGGAGGTGGGAGTCTCTCTTTATTCTGACAGAAGCAACCCGCTGCTTCCAACAGCTGCTGAAATCAGGCGTGTTTCATTGCTATTATCATTGCTATTATCAATGCAAGAAATCATTATCATTGTGCTGAGGTGCTGGACACCTGTTATTCTTTCTTGTCTGAATTCTAAAGTCAAATTAATAAGATTCATATGCTCTCAGTCAATAAAGTTTTATTACGTAAATGGTTTTGTCCTGGTCAGAGTTCAATGCCTTCATTTTATCTTGGAAAATGATGCAGGAAGTATTCAAACTAGCAAGACTGAAGAGTAAATTAAAAAGTGCGTAGTTCTCTGTTGCAACAGATGTGAATAGCTCCCTATGATGATACTCAGTGTGATAAAAACCAAGGATCTGTGCATCGTTCTTGTATCTCAGAATTACACTGGTTTTTCCCTATTGTTTTTGGCAGAACATTATTAAGATTTTCTTTTGTTTGCTTTGGCTTCCTGTTGAAGATGATGGATGGTTACTTCCTTTTGCTGTCAGCTAGCCAGTGAATAGCCAATTGAAAGGAGAGGAATAAAGGACCAAACCCCTTTCCATTTCACAAAGTCTTAGAATTTTGACTGGGAAGGCAAGCATTAAATCTATTCCAAATCTATTTACTGTAGGTTGCCATCCATCACCCTGGTACATGAGTGCCTTCTAAATGAAATAAATGGCAGTAGAGAGGGTGTAGCTGAACAATAGCACTCTTCTTGTTCGAGATAATTAATAACCCCATCAAGCTCACAAAAGGTTTTTATTTGTGGAATGATTTGCTTTCCCCTCATCCAAATTATCAAAATACAAATTTTCAGTATTAAGTAGGTTTGTACAGTGTAAAGCTTTCTTCAGAAAATTGCTCTGTAGAAATTTTTTAGAATTTGTGAAATTTAATAACACAAAAATCCTCAAGATTTATAATTTCTAAGTTCTCCTGAGAACCTCCTTCATAGGCATCTAGTTTCCAGTCGGTATTTTGGATTTGTACTTACCATTTTAATCTGAATGTACCTATCACAGAGATGAAATTCCGATGGTGTTAGGGTTTTAAATTTATTTTGGTTTTATTTAATTGTAGAGGTTTTAGAATAATTTGTGCAAAGATTGCTTAAGACCAAAAGAGATATTTTTCTAATTTGCTAGAATTTTTTATTGCTATTTTCACATGGTTTTGTATAGCTTGGAAGGTTGCATCTCATTTCCTAAATAATTAGAAGCTGTAAGATGGTGGCTGCTATTATTATTGTTGTTGTTGCTATGGTTCTCCTATTACTTCTTGTTGGTGTTGTTTTTCTTAAAAAAGATGCTGTTAATTTATTATATAGGTGGCATCTGTACTTTTTACCAACTGTAGAATATTGGTGAAGTGAGTGTTCTCTTCAAAATTTCAGGGGGATATGATCAGGCTACGTGGAACAAACAGTTCTGTTTTCTGCTTTTGGTAGTATGTAAGACTGGGAATATTTGGTTATGCCGATATTTGTTTTTTATTTATCATTTAAGTTCATAAATTATTATTCAACTTTGTGAGGTATGATGATCTGATCAATACAGGATCCACAAAATTTTGCCTGTTTCAGATGGATGGTGTCTGTTTGAGTAGTTATCTGAAGGCCGATTGAAAGGCAGCATTTTATCATTTTCCCCCCTTCTTTCTCAAAGACTGGCAGAAAGTGAAGTGTGCAGAAAATTAGTATATAGAAAATGTTCTAGAAATTTTAATAGTTTTTTACATTTTTTGAAGAGAAACCCAAGAATTCCAGCTATCCCAAATACACTTAATAGAAAAGTGAATATAAACACTTAGCAACGTCTCTGATATTTTATGTGTTATGTGATCTGCCTCCAATATTTACTTGCCAGCAACATTTGCTCATTGCTAGCATTTCTCATGTATCTCATGCCCATTTTTTTTGCTGTTTCTATACCCATTTAAAGTGTTTTGTGTGCTGTCCTGGTAGTTTAAAAACAGTAAATAATATGAAATGTTAATGAAGTACTTAGTAACCATAATATAATACCTGCTTGCACTTTGATTGACAGTTCATTATATGAAATAAAGTCTCAATCAATAAGTTCCCAGCCATTTGTCTGGCATAAGTAAAGACTATTATGATTCCAATATTTCTTAGAATACCAGCCAGATGGAGACTGGTAAGTACCTTGTAGACAAAAATGTGACATATAATGGAATGTTGGCCTGTTGGCATGAAAACTTGAGTATGCTCCATTTATACACTGCTTTAATAAACTGATTCAGAAAATTAAGGTTATAAATATTGTTTATTTCTGCATTACTTGTATTACCCACAGCATCAGTACGCAATGGACCATTGAAGGATAGTTTTTCATATTACAAGGGCCAATAATCTGTGTCACACCAACCTGTTTTCATAAAGCCTATGTTCTAATGTCGGTGTTGGAGCTGTACTTAGAAGAGGTGCTTAATTCAGATAGCTAAATCAAAATTAGATGTTCAGAATAACATTTTTATGATTAAGAAGTTAGATTTCCTTTCTGAAAGTAAGCTTGCTCTACTTCCTAATTCTGTCAGTGTGTGATCAAGTTCGTGATGCTGTGAATCTCCCTGATTGTGATTTTCCTTTAAGATTCTGCTGACTTGATCATAGTCAAAGCACATTACAAAATACTGAGCGGAACTTGGACAACTGATGAGCTCTGGTTAAAGTATGACTTTAGTCTTCATGAAAGATTGCAGTATAACATTTAACATACGGTAAAAAAAAACCTCCCAAATTTGAGCATGCTTTTCAACTCATTTAATTGTACCAGCTTTTGAAAATGTGTTTCTTGTGGCTTAATTTTCGAAATCATCCTCAAATAAGAGCTACTCATAATATTTTAAGCTTGGTGTTCTATGTAATGATTTAAATCTGAATTTTAGAAAATATTGAAAATGTTTGCTGCATGGTCTTAAAAAATTTTATCCTATTTTTTTATTTCAATTGACAAATTACCAATGCTAATAAGAAAAACTTGTTTTTTCTTGAGTTTATATATTTTGAGAAAATATTTTAAACAGCTATTGGAGAAGGATGAGGGTTTGTTTTCTTTTTTTTTTTTTTTTTTTCCCTTTGTTTGTTAGCAAGGGAACCTTTTGAAAGCAGTATCCTTAATTGTGCAAGTATTCCTACCTTTTTTGGGGGGGGAAGGGTGAGGAGGGGTGATTTTTCCTGATAATTTCTAATAGCTTAAGTTATTTGCAAGCATGCAGGCAGCCCAACCATTTATTGCAGTTACAGGCTCTCAAAGTTACAGTGTATGTTAAAGAACAGAAACTTGGGATATTGTTAAAACATTCCTTCAGCAACTGTTACTCAATTAACTTATGATTCTACAAATATTGTCTCCTGACATCTCAAAGTTTGTCAATAACTCTTTCCATGCAGGAATGTGCAACACGCTTAAGAACTGCAACTATTTAATGATGCTTCATTAATTTCAGTGGAATTCTGGGAGGCATATTTTCCAAGTGACATACTTATATCACTGTTCTGGGAATACATCGTGTTTTGCAACAATTACAACATCCACAGGGCAATAAATCAGTTAACTGTATTCCTCTAGGCTCAGAAAATGAGCTGAAATGCTGTTTCAGAAACAACTTTTCCCAAGCTCATTTAAAAGGAGGAGATTTAGGAAAGGCCAAGTGTGCTGCATATACAGGCACTTTAGAAGGGCATCGTGGGGACCAGGAGCCGGATTCTTTCTGTCACAGTATACAGCTAGAAATAATGACAAAAATGTGCTGTAAATAACCTATTGCTGTGGAGCAAACTGAAACAGGAAAATAAAATAGGTACTTATGTTCTCTGCATTTTAATCAAGATGATGGCTCCACAGTTTTCTTCTGGCTGTGAAGGAAGGCAAAAAAA